>LDKF01000831.1:6117-19065 GCA_001026735.1 Rotylenchulus reniformis | reverse complement strand
ATTGGAGTTTTAGATTTTAGACATTTTGTAGTATATAAATGCAGTTATCCATTCTTGCACTTTCGGATCAAACGACATATTACTAGTGCAAGATCAATTTTAATCCATTTTTGAGATCGGAAAAGAACTTTGAAACGAAAAACATTGCTAGAGATATAACTCGGTTTAAACCAAACCTAGAAAAACGAGCTTGGTGTGAAAAGATAGAGCTAATTATTAGCTACAGAATGAGCCTAAACTCATTTCAATTGGCCCAGTCTAAAAAAGTTATGGCCAAAATGATCACTCGTATCGACCAATGTCCTAAAAATGCCGTCAGAATGATTATTTTGGCCATGACTTTTTTAGATTAGGCCAATTCGGATGGGCTTAGGCTCATTTCATAGCTAATAATTAGCTCTATCTTTTTCACACCAAGCTCGTTTTTCTAGCTTTGATTTGAACCGAGTTGTAACCCAAACTGTACTTTTTGTTTCAAAGTCCGGCCTCAAAAATGGATAAATTAGTCTTGTTGCTCTGGCGACCGCAGAATAGCACCGGTGAAAAAATACCATTGAAAATTACAATTCATCTGCATTTTGAGTTTGAGATATTCCATTCATTTTACAGGGAATTACCGAAGGCAGACATCATCCACGTGAACGAGGAAGCGGTGTTCTTCAACAAAAACGTAAATTTCTTTGTCTTCTAAATTATCGTCATTGAGATATTATTCAAACTTGTTATCTTTAGCAACTAGCCTTGCACTCCCGCTACTTCCACTCCATGTTCTACAATGCGCAATTTGACGAGGGAAAGAATGGTCAGTACAAAGTGCAGATCGAGGCCCCGGCCACCGTGGAACATTTTAAGCGGATGTTGGACACAATGTATCCGGAGAACAGACCGTTGGATGGTAAAAAGTTTCATCATAAGACCAAACGCCTTTTTTGCACTTTTGGACCAAACGACCCAGCACGGGTCGAGGGTCGGTCAGGCCGTTGGAGAAAATTTTGAAAATTATCTTGGGGGACACGGTCACGGTTACCCGGTGTCCTCCCCTAAATATGCGCCTGTTGGGGAGGAATCCGAGCAGGGGTGGACGCAATTGCGGATTGCGAGTTGCGGAAATTGCGGCCTTTTTTGGGTTGCGAATTGCGAGTTGCGGATTTTTTCGAAAAATCCGCAAAAAATCCGCAATTTTAAGCACCCCTAAGGATGGCATTTTTGGAGAAATTTTTTAAAATTTCTTTGAAAAATTGGGAAAAATTCTTATTTTTTGAACCAAAAAATGAAGAAAATTTGAAAGGAATGGACGTATTTTTCAAAATTTTCGTCGGCGGCCCCTGTCGGGACCGCCGACCGCCGACACTATTTCATTACTCGTTCTTCTGTGACTTCTAAAGAAAATGGCTAATTTTTTTAAAGAAACGTTTTCGGGAAAAAAAGAAAATGATTATTTAAGCTACAAATTGAGGATGAAACTCATCCGTTTAATATTGAGGATAATTCTGAGAAATGGCCACTTTTGGGGAAATCAGTGTTTGTCAAAATCAAAGTTTTTTTGAAAAAACCTTTTCTCTTTTGATTTTTTGATCTTGGCGGCTTGGGGGAGGGAAAATTCCCCCTTTCCTCCCTGGCTACGTCCCTGCTCAAAAATTCATAGCCACAACTTACGGGCTAGGATTTTAGAAAAAACAGGCCCGTAGCCAGGGGGGCACGTGCCCCCCCCCCCNCAAGACCAAAAAAAATGAAAAGGGTCCCCCTGTTAAAAACTTTTTGAGAATTTTTTTTTTTTGAAAAATTTGAAGAAAAGTGACCGATTTCCTTCAATAATCGCCAAAATTTTTCAAAATTTTCTCCGGCGCCCCGAAAATTTTTTCTGGCTACGGGCCTGATATGGGATAATTTAAAAAAAATCGCTTTTCTAATAAAATTTTCATTGGCCTCGATGTCAATAACAGAAATTAATCAATTATCTATCATAAATGTAAAAAAATGAACAATTTCATAGGAAAAAGGCCCAAAAATCTAAATTTTTCAGTCCAGAAAATCCCGAAAAAAATTCCAAAATCCAGTCCAGAAATCCAGGTTTTTCTCTCAAAAATCCAGAGTCCAGAGGTTTTTAGAAAATTCTGGATTTTCTGGATTTCTTGATTTTCTGGATTTTAACCAGGTCCTACCCAGTTTCAATCCAGAAATCTGGATCCAGGAAGAAGCCGCTGTCCGGTCTCTAATGGACATGGCCTACAGGAAATTTCACAAAATGATCATTTTTCAGAAACAGTAAATTCAAAAACATATTAACTTTTTGGAACTTTTGAATTTTAGGTTCAGTATAACAGAAAATATTAGATTTACGATATTATTTTTCAGGATTTTTTTTTAATATAGTGAAATTTTTTTTCAAAAAATTGCGGATTGCGGGTTGCGGATTGCGGAAATTGCGGCCTTTTTTGGGTTGCGGATTGCGGATGAAAAATTTTGATTGCGAATTGCGGGTTGCGGATGAAAAAAATCCGATTGCGTCCAGCCCTGAATCCGAGGCTCCGAAGATCGGTCGATAGGTAGAGGCTTAGCAGAAGGAAGGGAAGGCTTCACAAAGGAGGAGAAAATGGTCAAAATTTTTAAGAAATACTTGTTAGTTTCAATTAAAAATTCATCCATTTCTAGAACCTCCCCTTGTCGAACTTTGGTTTTCAATTTTCATGATATTTATGAGGTCATCTCCATATTCAAAATTCTACATTCAGACCAGTGCATTGAGGGTGTTCTGCACTTGGCGAACCAATTCCTGGTGATCGTTGTTGAGGCCAAATGTCTGGAGTTTTTGATGGAGAAAAGCACCAAATCGGCACTGTTTAAGTACCGCGTGGCCGACACGTACGGATTCACCGCACTGAAGGTGAGGAAATTTAATTATAATAATTTTTAAGCAAATGATTGATTATCGCATTCAGGACCATGTGCTGGACAACTTGAAGGTTACGGATTTTAGGATGAAAATGTTCGGAGCCAACATGGCCGAATATGTCCAGTTGGGGCCCGATGCTGCAAAAACGTTCATGGCTCATTACAACGATCTTTCACCTCCAGAATCCGACGAAGAAGAATAAAGATTTTCGGATTTTTCTGATTTGCCTATCGATCACTTTGAACAATTTTGGTTTCCATTACTTTTTTGAATGTTTTTCATTGGCTCGCAAATTTTATCCATTACATCTTTACTTATGCATAAAGACTTATTTTTACTCGTCATATATTGAATTTTTCCAGCTTTTTCCGCAAAAAATGAATTTATTTTTGGTTTTCTAAATTTTCAAAAATCGAGTTTTCTTAAAACTTTGAAATTTTTTACTGGAAACTTAAAAATCTCTAAAGCTCAAAATATCTAATTATATTATTTTATCAATATTCTTGCTTCCATTGATTAATATCCCGCGTCATCAAAATCAGCCTGTTCCGTTTCTTAGGGATTCTAAATTTTCATTCTTCGACATTCTCCTCTGCCCAGATTAATTGCTGACCATGGCAAAAAGATAAAAATTAAAAATTTTCGGTGCTAGAGCGTAAAAAAAACTATCGAATGGCCCAATCAGACTTAATAAGTTTTTTGAAGCTTGTTAGCGCAAAAATATAGGATAAATCTTTAAAATTTCTGATAAATTGAGTTTTTCTCGAGATATTCAATTTTTTTTAAGAATTCAAAAACTAAAGGCCAAAATATTTGCCTTGCCTTTTATAGCTTTGTCCTAGTTAATTTTAAAATTTTTTTAGTCCAGTCCAAATTGACAAATATGGCTCTGTTGTGATCTTTTGAATCCCCAAATTTCAGTCTAATTTTTATAGGCCACTGATTGCGAATTTCAAAAAACCATGGGAGATTTTGAAATCCCAAAACACAAGACACTTGAAAATTGTGGACCAAGCCTGTGAAAAATCCGAGTTCTGTGAATTTTGGCTAAAATGGCCAAAAGTTAATTTGGCTGGAATCAGAAATTAGTTTTAAAATTAACTGCCTTTACAATCTTTTTACATTGCTGTCTACTTCCACCACGAATACCTTTATTTGTTATACTCTTTTTTTACCCAGAAACAATTTTTTATTTTGAATACAAAACCATTTCTTAAGTTTTCCAAATTCCCAAATAATTTTCCAAAATTCCATATTTTCATCCACATTTTTCATCCATTTTTCGAATATTCTTAAGCAAAAATGCAATAAATGTGAAAGAATGTGCGGCTCACAATTAGGCCTCCCATGGCTTCAGCACTTTCACCGAATAGTGGAAATTTTTTTTATATAATGAACTAATTTTGGAATACCAACGGAAATTCATGAAATTTTTTTTATCAAATATTTAAAAACGCAAATAGGATTCCTAACTGCATAAATCCAATATCGTGTGGATTGTGGAAATGACTAACGCCGTGGAGAAAATGGTGGTTTCCTTTGCACATTTGAAAAATAATATTTTTCACAACGAAAGTTTTAAATATAAACAAGAGTCCGTGTTCTGTCACTACGCCTTTTTATATTTTATTCATGTAGTTAGGCAAAACGGCGTAGTTACAGAAGATCCCCTCGCAGAAGATCCCCAAACTGACAAAAAAATATCCCCATGTACAAAAACTTTTTTGTTAGACCAGTTAGACCAAAAGTATACAAAGCAAAGTTGTGCAGAATTTTATGCTCTATCTTCAGATATATTTGGTTTATCGAAATTCGAAGAAAAAGTTCGAAAATTTTCGGAAATATCGAAAAATAGGGTTTTTCGCGAAAATTTCGAACTTTTTCTTCGAAT
The DNA here is from genome assembly GCA_001026735.1 of Rotylenchulus reniformis. NCBI lineage: Eukaryota > Metazoa > Nematoda > Chromadorea > Rhabditida > Hoplolaimidae > Rotylenchulus > Rotylenchulus reniformis. The sequence goes on along the minus strand of LDKF01000831.1, from coordinate 14,281 downwards.
TTCGATAAACCAAATATATCAGAAGATAGAGCATAAAATTCTACACAACTTTGCTTTGTATACTTTTGGTCTAAATGGTCTAACAAAAAAAGTTTTTGTACATGGGGATCTTTTTTTGTCAGTTTGGGGATCTTCTGCGATGACCCCAGGCAAAACTTCCAAAAGCAAGATTTTCCCGCCTCTTGAGAAAAAAATTTGAGTTTTCGAAAAAATTTTAATTCAATAATTTTCATTGAATTGATAAAATTTATGGCAAGAAGTTACCTAAGCTTATTTTTTGCGGCGAGCGGAAATTTGCGGATAGAAATTTGGGAATGTTCTGTCATTTTTTTAAATTAAGTTATGACTTATGAACAAATTTTTTTTTCGAATTCTGAGGAAAAAGGATTTCGAACAAATAAAATGCCAAAAAATCCTGCGTATTTTCCCTTTGAAGTTTTGGTCTAACATGGTTTTTAAAATTTCTGTAGATGATTCTCAGGTTTCGCACCGCGATATGATTGGAAATTTTGCTAATTTTCATATTCATGGTAGGGATGGATGCGTGACAATGACAAGTCAATCAGCATCGGCGGCACCGGCTCGTCCGACGCCGACCAAAATCAAAAATTGCATTCATTCATTTGGGCATGGTGTAATCGCCTCAAGTGCCCGGGCAATAAAATGCACAATACATATGAGGGCTCATTTTCCAGAACAAAAATCATTTCCCTATACTGAACACTTGCTTAGGTAAGTACAGGCCCGACTTTCTTAAATATCGAAGCGATTGTTTTATGCATTATTTCCTTATTCTCTTTCTCTATTCTCATAAGACAAAGGCAGAGAAAATAATTTTGGCGTCAATACAGCATTTGAATTTCTTGATGAGAATGCGAAAAACGCTATTCTCTTTCTCTGATTCAACCCTAATTATACATAATCTTTGAGTTATTTCACTTCGATAAAATGACAAAAATCTATGCTAAAAATGAAAAATCGCCCCTTTAGATCAATGCAATTTCAGTAATTTACAAAATTTCCACTCAAAAAAGGGTTTCTTCCTTTTTCTTTTCTACATTTTTTCTTCAGCTTGAATATTTTGGAATAACTTACGAAAATACACAAATACACAAAAGCTTAAAAAGTTTTGTTCAACATTTGAATGGTAAAAAAATCGCATAAAATACGTATCCCAAGGCAGGGTATACTTATTTTATGCTCAAATTCTATAGAACTTAAGATTTTGCATCGAATGTAAACAAAAACCGCCTATGGCTAGTACTGAAAATCCGGAGAAAAACGAGTTTTCCGAAGGGGCCTAAATCAAAATTCGTGGTGGTGGGTAGAAAGGGCGAGGTTCGCATCCCCATGGGGATTTTTTTGGTGTGTAAATTAGATATTTAATATTTATTTTTTCTTTGAAAAATGGGAGCCAAAATTGTACAAGTATGTATTACAGCCGCTTACAGCTCCGTCCGATCCGAGTTCTGACATCTGAATTTATTTTATTTTGTTGTTTTTGATTTATACAAGTGCTAAAATAAACTTAATTATTTAATTTTTCCATTTTCTTAGCATTCCCAATAGAAATTTTTTTACGAAATTACCGGACAACAAGTGCAACAATAATAATGGCCGAAGTGACTTCCAACTCAACAGCATCAACCCAATGTTCGTCTCTGAGAAAAAAGGCCCAGGAGGACACAGCAACAGCAGGTGAAGCTAAACATTATAGGTCCGGATTTTTATGCAAAAACCTAAATATTTGCTAAGCAGTTGCATTTTAAGCTTCCCAATAGCTTTTATGCGTCCAATTAGATATTTCTCATCAAAATGCTAAAGTTTAGGCGCCTGGCTTAAGTCTCTTAGCAGTTCGCATTCACATTCAATTTCGTCAATTAAAAAAATTACCGAATGGCCGGCCTTTATAACATTTTTTCCGATTTAGGTCTCATCCCATCCCCATAAAATTTTTAACCCAAAAAAAGCAAATTTGCATTATAAAATATTTAGCTATTAATCTACACTAGAAGTTTATTTTGTGTTAATTGTCAAATAAAGACCAATTATTATTGAGAAGAAAAAAAAATACAAAATTGTATTCATTTTATTTCCTAAAAATTATTTTTAGATCATAAATGAAAGATAGATTTTCTTTAAGACATTAATAAATCAAAATTTTTTTAAAGATTTAATCCAAAAAGATATTAAGATTTAGCATAATTTTGGAAAAAAATATTTTAAAATATTTTTTTTGCTAAAATTCGCCAATTTACTTTTTTTCACTTTTTAGTCCATATGACATTTTTGTCCATATAAATTCCATCTCTACTGAGATTTTACTAAACAACTCTTCTAATTCTTCCCTTTTCCTTCACTGCAACAGATGCGTTCAAATCCGTGGGCTCGCTGACCTTCCGCATCGACAACTTCCGCGAGTTCACCAATCGTCCTCCCGGGAAGGACAGCATGCGCCACTGCGATGCCAAAGTCAGCCTGCGCGGACTCACCTTTGTGCTGGCCGTCTACCCGTCCCGAATTTTGTTGCTCCATTACATGAGGGTCATTGTGAAGTGCGAGAACACCAATGGTTGCGATGTGAAAGGTGGGGNGAAAATAAAAAATATTTCAATAAGTTATTTCAAAATATATATATTGAAATGCCCTTCAATATATATATATATATTTTTAAATTTTTTGTTAACCTATAATTTATTTTGCATAAGTTTATTTAATTTCTTATTAAGAAACGGGAAAAATGAAAAGAGTCCCTCCCCCTAATAATTTTTTTCGAAAAATTTTTCAAAATTTTTCCACCAAAAGCAAAATGGTCAATTTCCTTAAGAAAGCCGGGGACCCCCTCCCCCATCCGTCCCTCAAAAAAATTTTTGATACGCCACTGTTTTCTGATGTTCACTTTAATTTAGAGGTTATTTTTGGAAATTTTCTATTTAAATTTTAGGTTTTTTTCTCTGCTTTTTCGATTTCCTCCCTTTTCTTCTGCTCCTGAATATTGTTTAATTTTTTGATATCGTCAAGGGATCCCTTGTTGGTTAGACAAAGCATTGCTCATCACAGGTGATGGATCCTGGAGCTGTATGGCTTCATTGACCTTGCGAATCAAGACATTGCTCGAATCGGGCAAGGATGATGGACCCTACAAGTACACGCACAAGTTCTACAGCAAAGAGGAATCATCCTTGGAATGTGATTACTTAATAGGCAAAACGAAAGGCCACTCATTACTTTAGCTTTTTTTGCTTGTTTATTAAGCTCTTATCCATTGGTATAACAACCATCTAAAACGAGCCTGGTCTGTACCCAGAAATGTTGCTCTTCCTGCTATGCGACCTCGACTAGCATCTTTACTCGGCGGATACACCTGTCGGGATCATATGAGTTTTTTACTTCGCCAAGAAAAAAGGGTGGGTGGTAAGGTTTGCAACTAGAAAAACCAAAAAAAACTTTGTTTTCCTTAGAATATTCCATTCATTTCCCAGGGAGTTGCCGAAGACGGATGTCATACAAGTGAACGAGGAAATGGTGGCCATCAACAAAAACGTAAAATGATAAATGATTTAGCGGCTAATGTAAGTCAGTTGAATTTATTAACCGCTTTTAGCAACTGGCCCTGCACTCCCCCTACTTCCACAACATGTTCTACAACGCGCGATTCGACGAGGGACAAAGTGGCGAGTACAAGGTGAAGATAGAAGAACCGGCCACCGTGGAGCACTTTAAGCGGATGAGCAGACAATGTACCCGATGAACAAACCGTTGGATGGTAAAGTTTTCATCATATCTCGGCAAGTGGTGTCCGATGGTCGTTCGGTAGTAGGAGGTGTAGGGGGTGCGAATGTGTAGGAGAAGTTGAGAAATGATCAGAAAAATACATAATTTTTCAATGTTTTTTTTTTAAAAATCGGGGTATTACTAGTACAATTTGTGGGCACCCTTTTTAAAAAAATCTAAATTCCTTTTTATGCATAGAAATTAGTGAAAAACAAGATTAATGTTTACCTGGGTAAAAAATGGGTTTACTGCAGTTGTGGGCCTCAACAAGTTGCGTCATATACGCCACGTCAAAAAGGACATCAGAATCGCATTCAGCGTCAAAAACTGGCCCTAGAATGTGATTATCAGCCATTTTTGGAATATCGATTTTTTTCAAAAAAGGCCCATAAACTGCAGTATTACCAAAATTCGGTGCTCTGCTCCGTTTCTGGGACGCGAATCCCTTTATAAAATAAAATGAAATCTCAACTTAGCTAAAAAAGTACACTTGCAAAATTTTCCCAAAAGTATCCTTGGAAAAAACTAATCGCTTTTCAAAAATAAATTCAACAATCCAACACCGACTCCTGATGTCTTGGCATTTTATGAAGTCATCATGTCCAAAATTCCACATTCAGACCAATGCATTGAGGGTGTGCTGCACTTGGCCAATCAGTTCCTGGTCACCGCAATCGAGGGCAAATGTCTGGAGTTTTTGATGGAGAAGAGCAAGAAACCGGCACTGTTCAAGTACCGCATGGCCGACAAATACGCACAAACTGTTCTTAAAGTAAGAAAACTTAATAAAACCCATTTTAATCAGAGACCAATTTTCTCTTTGTACAGGACCAAGTGTTGGCCAATTTGAAGACCACGGACTTTAAAAAGAAAATATTCGGAGTCAACATGGCCGAATATATCCAGTTGGGGCCCGATGCTGCACAAACTTTCACGGCCCGTTACAACGAACTTTTCCCTCCAGAAGCTGACTGAGGAAGAAGAATAAAAATCAGCGGATTTAAACAATATTGTATTGATCTACCGATTTTCACTATGATTATCGCATTTTCTGATTTGCCTTTCGATCACTTTGAACAATTTTGGCCTCCATAACCTTTTTTATTGGCTTGAAAATTTCATCCATTACATATTTACTTATGCATAAAGACTTATTTTTACTCGCCATATATAGAATTTTTCCAGCTTTTTACGCAAAAAAAGATTTATTTTTTATTTTTTGTTTAAAATTTTCAAAAATCAAGTTTTCCCGTTGAATTTAAAATAAATATTACAACAACAGTGATGGCCGAAGTGACCCCCAACTCAACATCGACCCAATGTCCACCTCTGCTGCTGATGCAAAAGAAGACAGGTGATTGAACAAATTATACGAATTCATATTTTTCCTGCACATTCGGGATGACTTGAAAATCAAGTTAAACGCATTTTTAGCAGCTTGATTTTAAACCTAACTTTCATTTTATGTTCCATATTTTTCTATATTTCGATCATTTTATCCAAAATCCATATTTTCATCACATATTGCCATTTTTCGAATATTCTTAAGCAAAACACCCAATTGGACAACATAGGTGAATTTATTATACGGGGCGAAATCATATTCGGGAGGGCCTAAAATCATGTGAAACGCATTTTAGCTTGATTTGAACCTTCTCGCCTACATTTTACGATCCAGTATCTTTTTCTTATTTCTCACCTTTTATCCATTTCCATATTTTCTTCAATATTTGCCATTTTTCGATCCCTTTCTTTCAGATCCGTTCAAATCCACCGGCTCGCTGACCTTCCGCATCGCCAACTTCCGCGAGTTCAGCAAGCGTCCTTACGGGAAGACCAGCATGCGCCACTGCTTTGCCACAGTCAGCGTGCGCGGACTCACCTTCCGGCTGGCAGTCTACCCGGCTTGGTTCGTGCCCAAAGGGGACACGGCGCGGAGATCGATGTGCATGTGGACCATTCTGAAGTGCGAGAACAACGCCAATGGGTGCAATGTGGAAGGTGGGAAGTAGAGTTCAAATAGTACAGTATCACGATACGTATATACTGGTATGGATCTACTTTTTTTCGCCTATCAATGCTAAATCGTATTTTTCCAATATTTTTAGTACTGATGAGAACTGTTTACTGATATTCCTCGATTTCTGTACTGTATACTGATACTAGTTTTCTCAAAATTTTATACTCTAGTGTGAATGGCAGAACGAGCTGATCAAGGGCGCAAATGGAAAATTAGATTAAGATTTAGAGGGTAATAATGGTGGACATCTCACATCAGTCCTCATTTTCGGGTCAAAAAATCCGCTTATTTTTTTTTGACATTCCAAGGATAAAAATTCGATTCTGACGTTAGAATTGACGTATGACGTATTTGACGCGAGTTTCATGCTAGAGCAGCTCAGTCAAAAAAAAATTAAGAAGAAGATAAAATTGGCAATAATTTATCGGGATTATTTTTTGACTCAAAAATTGGGATAGGGATCTCCTTCACGTTACAGATTGAGGGAGTAAGAGGAAAGAAAAAAAAATCGAAAAAATTTTAACAAAACCTGAACAATGTATAAAAATCAATGTGCATAAAAATCCCAACTGTTTTTGAATTTTTATTCTTGGTTCAAAAGATTTTTAAGTGTATTCTCCAGGCTAGTAGGGTCGTTGACGAGCAAAAAATTATTTCTGCATCTCCAAGAAGGATTTTAAGCTTCTTTCTAAAAATTTTTCGATCTTTTCATTCCACTTTTCAATTATTTTTCCCCATCCTCCGACTTCTGAAAAATTTTGATTTTTAGATTACGGGAGGGCAAATGTTATGGTTATTTTAAATATGATTTATACAGATTTTTTGTGCCCCTGTTAAAAATTTTTCCTGTTATATTTTCTCCTGTTATAAGTTTGGCCCGTCCGTCCCGTTAGCAGGAAAGTAACCCGTAAAAATATATTCACGATTTTTATTTTTATTTTACATTCGTAACAGGCAATGGATCCTGGAGCTGTATGGTCTCTGTGATCTTGCGCATCAATTCATTGCTCAAATCGGGAGCGGACGAGATCTACAAGCACACGCACAGGTTCTTCTCCAACAAAGAGGAGTCATCCTTGGAATGGGAGGACCCCGATCCGTGGGGCTTCAGTGTGAGTTTTGATGAATACAAACCGACAATGACCATTACTGTACAAATACAGTATTTGCTCGACCCAAATAGCGGTCTTTACAACGCCAAGGACGATATGGTGGAGCTGATTGTCGAAATCTCAGCGGATACACCTGTCGGCATCATGTAAGCTCCCACTAATCATGTCACGACATTTGCGCCCCATCTATTATAGCTCGTTTTCAAACGTAACCTAGTAAAATGAGTTTGGTAAAAAAATAAGGCAAAAAATTAAAAATAGAGCCAAAAATTAGCTACAAAATGAGCCTATGTCAATTCGAATTGATCCATCCTAAGAAAAGTTATGGCCAAAATACAGTGAAATTGGCCAAATCAATTTATTTTGGCCATAACTTTTGTAAGAATGGACAATTTTTTGCTCTATTTTTGGCACCAAACTCATTTTTCTAGGTTGCGTTTGAACCAACTTATATCGCTTGGGGCGCAACTGTCGGCTAACCCCAGTAACCCCCCGTTTATATGGTGATCCAATGGGGTTTTCTTCAAAGAAAAAAGGGAGCGAGAGAGTATAAAAAAGAGAAAACAGAAGGAAGGTGAAGATAGGATTTATTATTTTTTTTTGTAAAAGAGGGGAAATCAAAAATAAATGGAGTCATTAGCCCGATGAAACAACCATTATTCGCATTTTGAACATATGCCTTTCATTTCTCAGGGAGTTGCCGAAGACGGACATCATCCAGGTGAACGAGCAAGTGGTGTTCTTCAATAAAAACGTAAAAGTTTCATGAACATTCAAAAGTTATATAGGCCCGTTTTTTAGCTGTTGGCCGTGCACTCTCGCTATTTTCACACCATGTTCTACAATGAGAAATACCCCGAGGGGCAGTCTGGTGTGTTCAAAGTGACACTTGAGGCGCCGGCCACCGTGGAGCACTTCAAGCGGATGCTGGACACAATGTACCCGGTGAACAGACCATTGGACGGTAGGATTTCGTCAGTACTCTCAAGAGATGTTGTTACCGTATTTCCTAAATTAAGACCCCCGTGGGTCTTTTTTCAGGGTACAAGCTAAACCATAAAAACGTGATTTTGGCCAATGGTCTTGCCATAACCTTTTTTCTACTTTGCAAAAACAAAATCGGATAGTTGATCTTGGAAATTTATAGCAGACATTTAGGGCTATCTTTTGGCACCAAACTCACTTCTCTTTTACCTAAAAAAGTAATTTTTCATCAAAAAATCATTTTATTAGCGCGGGCGAGACGACCGGGGGGGGG
>LDKF01000830.1:24555-36670 GCA_001026735.1 Rotylenchulus reniformis | reverse complement strand
CTTGTTCTAAGCGGAATTGACACCAATAAGCGATACTCTATGGGTCGTTATATTACCAAATTTTAATGTACTGCCCCCCCCCCCTTATATAAATACAATACAGAGATTGAATTAGGAAAAATCATATATTCATGTAATAGGAAGATTATAATATAAAAAATAATTTTCACTTATTTAATTATATTAATCAATTAATATTTTTAAAGGTTACCTTTGAGTATTTTAACTTAGATTCATAGTATTATTGCTGACTTACAATCTTTTAATTTATAATTTCATTTGGATATTATATTTACTTTCACAATGAATATTATTCCTAAATATTACTTATATGATATATACACACAGAAATTTTCCCTTTGGATGAATTAAATTTATATCCACTCTATTATTGCATTATTACTTTAATATATTGATATGTGCAATGAATATCTTAAGTGATAAAATATCATGTTGCTTTATTTAAATTTTAATTTAAAAGTGAATCATTTTTAAAATTTTTGTTAAAAAATATTATTTTTTGGTGAAATATACATACAAATTTTTAATTTACCTTTTTTATAAAGTTTAACATAATCTATTTATTGTTTAACCATAATCTATTTATAGATGAATTTTGGTTTTTTGAAAAATGAATAAATAATTAACATTTAAGTAATTAAATGTCTTTTTCAATAAAAATAATTATTTCAGAAAAAAAATAATTTTCAAATTATTTCTGAAGAATAGAATAAAATCTAACTCTAAATTATTTATATATATCGAAATGATAATCTTAATCATTCTTTCGTGAAAATTAATCAATGATGAAGCGAGTAAACAATAATTTTAATTTTATTAATAAGTTTTAATTTGATTAATTTTATTAATAATTCGAAATTTTTATATAAGGTATATCCTAAATTTAAATATACATTCTTATTCACTTTTTAAATAAACTATTTTTTAAGTAATAGTTTTAAAATGTGTGTTTCTTTTAATATTTTAATTTTTATATTTAATTTATTTCCAAGAAATTTTTAGTCATAGTTTTGAAAGTTTTAAGATAATCTATTATTTTAAATTTAATTAAAATTTGAAATTAAAAATTATTAAAATTTGTTTAATAGCAACATATTAAATATCTTAATAAAAACACACATAAATATGCATAATATTTATTTATGATATTCACCTTTGCTTGATATTAAGCTTGGATGCCATCTCTCATCAGTTATAAACATTAAATTAAGAATTAATAACTAACTTAGGAATTATTATAATTATTTTTTATAATATTGATTGGGCATTAGATTAGAAAATTATTAACTAAATACTTCGAAAAATTTCATTTTTAAAAAACAAAATATATTTACTTTAAAATTTTAATTATAAATCTATCTTTTATTAAATATCTTTCAAAAACTATATTTTTAAACCCATTGAAAAAATTCAAAAAGTAAAAATTCTAAATATTTTTATTTATTAATTTCATGAAATCCGTATTTAACTAGTAATATGCAAAAGAAATTAACTAGAGAGTAACCTTTAGATTATCTCTTTTATTCTCTCCATGGTTTGGTTTGATTCACAAAATATATTCATGAAGTGATCTATTGAATATGATCTTTCTATGAATTTTTTTATTTATGTTAAAATAGTTTTATAATTTGAAATTTTTAATTATATTTTAGATTTATTTTCTAATTATTATTTAATATGAATGTTTATTTTAAAATATTATTTATTTCCCGTTTTTTTAAATCTTAGGATATATAATCTTTAAAATAAATTATTTTAATAATTACTGAATTTAAATTAATTTATTTCATATGTTTTTATATTCAAATAATCTGTATCTTTTTATTAAATAGCTTTTATATATATATCGAGTCGTTTCTTTTAAAAATTTTATTATAGTTAGAGTATTTGATTGTTTTTAGATAATGATAAAATAAATCTTATCATAAAATTAATAATTAATATCGCATTACCATTTTGTAATCTTCGTGAAGGGAGCTTTTAATTTCATATCTTTTTATAAAAATTTCATATTACTTATTACATTAATTTTTTTTAATTGTTAAATAATTCTTTAAAGTTATTTATTTTATCTTTTTGTTATAATGTTAAGTTATTCGAATTTATTATTGGTAATAATTTTTATTTTTTAATTTAATAAAGACAATGTAAGACGAATATTATAATTATTTCCATAATATTATCATTCTCATGCATTTTAAAACTTTTTTTATTTTATGCATTTCTGCTTTTATTTTTTTGTTTTTCTTTTAAGGTATTATTAAATTGTTGTGAATTTTATATTAAGGATTATAAGTTTATACTTGCCATTTCTTAAAATTCATTTCTTTCTTCATTTGATGTTATATTTTACTTAATCTTTTATTATCTAATCTCATTATTGATTATTCTTTATTATTTAAAAGTTCAAAAATTAGAATTATTTGAATGGATTATATTTTTTTCATATCTTTTTTCTTACAATGTTAAGAAAAAAACTTTTATTGGTACCAAATTACCATTATTCTGTCAGTTTAAAGTTCTTCACAGGCTTTTGATTTATAAAAATTGTATTTGTTGGTAAAATTCCTTACCTTGAAATTTATCTTCTTCGCTACACGACCGGTGAACTTGAATAAAATATTTTTAATTTGTTAATGCCTCTTACTATACACAAAATTAACTTTTCTTTTTAATCAGTTTTTTAAATTAGTAAAAAATTGAATGGATGTTAATTTATAAATAATATGAACCGATTAAAAAAAATTAATGAATATTATTTCGTTTTATCAAAAGGTATTAAAGGTCGTAAAAATAAAAATATTTTTTCTCCAAAATTAGTTTTGAAATTTTTTATTATTGAGTAAAAAATATGAATTTTACTTATTGTAGAAAATTTTACTCTATATTGATAATTTTTCGATATTATTAATAAAATAAAATTTTATTTATGATAAAATTATTTTTCTTTGATAATTTTTTCATTACTTTTTTGATAAATAACATTGTCGAAGAACGAACATGAAAAAATAAATCGTCACTTCGGATATTTTGTTTTTTATTTATAATCGTTTTAATTTATATAATTTTTTTCATTAAATTAGGATTCTTTTCGGACTATTTTGGAAAAATTGTTCGATTATTTAATTTGAGTAAATTTATTTTTTATAAGGAAAAAGTTAATTATCCAAGAATATCGTTTGTAAAGATTATTTATTATTTTTTCATTTTTTATTAATTAATTTCTATTATTGAGGAAAAATTCATTTTTTTATTTTTTTAAATATTTATTTTAATCTCACTGCATGCTTCCTTGGAATATGTTAAATTCGTTGGTTGACAAAAGTTAAATGCTAAAATATTAAACAAAATTAATTTTTATAATAAATTGAGTATTTCAAATGATTTTTAATAAATAATTATTTATATTTTCATCAAATTTTTTCTGAAGTCTCGATTTCCCTTTGGATATTTAATTTATTTTGCATTTAAATTTTTCATTAATATTTATGATTAAATTTGATTTACCTTGTATAAATAGAACCTTTTTTTTACTTGATGGAAACTTGTTGTATTTATCATTTTTAAATTTTTATTGCTATTATTAGTATTTTGCATTTTTTCTGTTGCTTTTCTTAGAATGCATTATTACATCCTTTAAAATAATTATTATAGGATATTTTCAATTAAGTTTTTGAATATTTAAACATTAAATTATTTGATTTTAGCATTCTTGAATTATTTCTCTATTTTGGTTTATTTATAACTTATAATGATAAATAATTACTATTTATTTACCCCGATTTATTATAGCATATAGTACTTCTCTCATCTATTCAGATGCAGAAAGTTGTTAGTGTTTTTTAATGATTTTTGAATAAAATTATATTTTTGAAAAAAATACATAAATATTTATTATTCATTTTTACTTGCTAGAAATTTTTATGATTTATTCTCTATTTTGTTTAAATATTATTCAATTTTAAAAATTAAATTGATTTATTGATTATTGTGATTATTTATCTGTTTATGAATTCCAATTATGGAACATTTTTTCTTTAATTTTATTATAATTATTTTTTAAATGCACGGAAAATATTTTTAATAATTTTTTTGTACTTAATTTAAGGATCGTTTAAGTAAATTTTACATTATAGATGATGGCTTTATATAAATTTATCATTTAACACTATAAAAAAATTAAAATTAACTTTTCATTATTAGCTTAACTTTCTATTTTATTAATCGATGTTATTTGTTAACATAATACTATTTGTTTATTTAGTTTAATTTCCATTAATATTTTGACCAACTTTATATAATAAATTATTTTTTCTTCTTTAATGTACCTTTGGCTTTATTTTTAATTTTTAATTAGTATTTTGTCATTCTTTTTGAATTATTAATTTTAAATTTTATCTGATTATTATTTACATATAAATTTTTTTAGAAATTCAAGATTAGAGCTTCGGATTTTTTATGTTTAAATTTAGTCTTTTTTCGATTTTTTAATATATTGAAACAAAAAAATTAAATTAATTTTTCAATATATTAATATTTTTGACTAATAAAAATTTTTCGTTATATTTTTATATCGGTTCTATATTTTATAAAAATATGTATAAAAATAAACAAAATTAATATATGAAATATAATGACGATATTTATTAACTTTAAATTTTTTAAAGAGCTCTCTTATGTGTTCCCACACGATATTGTTTTTCAATTGAAGCAGGGTTACAGAAACCATCTTCCGAGAGATTGACCACTTAAATTTAATTTTGTAATTTTTTCTATAATATTTTTAGATAATTTCTATAAATTTGGATTAAATTTTTTATTATAGCTTCAAAAAATAAATTTTAAATTTATTTTTAGATTTAGATTATTTTTTATTTATTGCTTCATTCAAATTTTTTAATTCCAATAATATTTTAATAATTTCTTTGTTATGTTCAAGAAAAACATTTAATGTTCTTTATATTTTTATTTTTTGTGCACAAGCACACTTAGAAATTATATATTTAAAAATATATATAATAATTTGTAATTTATTTTCGGTTAAGAAAAATAATTCTTATTGATATCTTTTATTTTTAAGGGATAAATATATTAATACCATTTTTTACTATAAATGATGGATTTAAAATGAGCGAAAAAGATGAACTCGCTTATTAGATTTTCAATTTAATACAAATTAATTTGAATTTGTTCACTTTTTTCTTATATTCTAATTATTATAATTTTTCGCAAACATTTTATGGCATGATCATTTTAATATTTTTATGAGAAATCTTGCTTTGCATTTTTGAATATTTAAAATCTATTTTGGTTTCTTTATTTTTTATTGACTTTATGTCTAGGGAATTAATTTTAAAAAAATCGGTTTAGAATTTTACATTTTAATAATTAATTTACGACTGATTTATTTGAAATTTTTAAATCGAATTTAATCTTTATTTTAATGCGTCATTTGTTATTTTAATTTAATTAAATGGCCTGAATTTTATTTTAAAAAATCTTATTAAATATTTTATGTTTATCATTATCAAGTTTTATTAAGAATTTTAAATTTTTTGGTGAGTTTTTCAAGGATTAATTGGTAAAAGTGGTCAATATTTTTCAAAATTAATTTACTTATTTAATTTTTTAGTTTTAATTTAAAAAATAAAAAGCCTTTTTCCATATTATGTGTTTGATGGATGAAAAATGAAAATGATGACAAATGGTGTGTTGGGTTGGATCGTCTACCAAATAAATCGATATGTATATGCACATACGTCTTTCATTCAAAATCTCCACCAATCAAAACCCTTCCTCCACATTTTTGGGAATTTCAAATTTTTCTGACAAAATTGCTCTAATGTGTGGGGAATATATGGTCTCAATTTTACCCATTATTAAAAATTTTATAATTGAAAATTTGTTTACAAATTAAGCAAATAATATACAATAAATATTAAATTTGCAATGTCCAAAAATGTGTAAAAACACAGACATGAAGTGCAGGAACGAATGTCTAAAAAAGACAAAAATATATGAAATTCTGATGAATTTCCCAGAATAGACAATAGATATAAAAAAGAATGTTTTAAAAATTTTTGTATTTTTAAACTGGTAAAATGGAGAAAAAAAATATGGAATTTAAAATATGGAATCATTCTAGCATAAACTGCTGGTGCTGGGAACAAAATATTGTAATTTTTTGATAAAATTGGGTTCTAATGAAAAGGAAATATATATTTTCTCAAGTTCAGGACGTTCTACAAAGTTTTTAAAACAATGTTAGCAAAAAAATGTTAGCAAACAAATTAAAAATGAAAAAAAAATCTGCATATTCCCAATAATTTCATCTTATAAGCATATTTATTTACAATCAAAATCATATTTATTTTTCATCCAAATTTTTACTAAGTTTTCAAGAGAAAATTTCTCATTTTTTGCATAAATTCATTGTATTGAGAGATGCCATCTTTTAGGGCGTTTTATAAAAAATGCCATACTAAGCGTTTAATAAAAAAAGTGCCAAAACCTAATATGTTCCACAAAAACTTTTTGTTAAGACATATTAGACCAATACTTCCAGCGACAAAGTTGTGCAGAATTTTATGCTTTATCTTCTGGTATTTTAATTTTTCAAAATTCGGCCAAAAAAATTCGAAATTTTCGTGAAATACCCTGTTTTTCGATATATTTGAAAAATTTCAAACTTTTGATTGGAATTTCGAAAAACTATAAATATCTGAAGGTAGAGCATAAAATTCCAAAGAAATTCGTCGCTGGAAGTTTTGGCTAGAAAGTTTTACAAAAAAAAAGTGTTTGGAGGACATATTGGGTTTTGGCACTTTTTTATAAAATGCTCATTTGTGACATTTTTATAAAACGGCCCAACACCTCTTTTAGGACTTGGCCATCTCCGATTTTACAAAGCTCTGATGTTGATCCACCAGTTTGGCCACAATTTTTTCTTCGATTTCCTTCTCTTGCCGCATCTCTTCCTCGCTCAGCGTCACATGTTCCGGTTCCCGTCCATTCGGATACACAAACACAACATGACTTTTGCGCGTCTGCATCAGATTGCCAATCACCGTTTTGTGCCCATATTTCTCGATGGCTCCGCGCGCTTTCGCAATCAGAATGCTCTCATCGGTCTCGAGCTAAAAATATCGAAGACTTAAAAAAATATTATATGGTAAAGGAATGATTAAGCATATTTTTTCGATTTTTTGATAATTTTTATTCGATTTTAGGACATTTAATACTGTTTATATGCCAAAAATCCAATTTTTTACATTGAGCCCAAATGGCACAATGTACAAAATTTAGCACGTAAAAAATTAAAAATGAATATAACCAAGATTTATTGGAGATCGAGGCCGGACCCGTCAATATTTATTCCGGGTCCGGTCATTCTGGGGATACCCGGACTTTTCCGGACTCCCGACTTTTCCCGGATTCCGAGTTCCTGATCCGATCCGGGGGTATGCCCTAAAATCCGGAACGGATCTAGGATTTTTATTCATCCCTAAAATTTATATATACGTGCCACAAAACGATGAATGGGTTCGATAGTTTTTTGAAAAATAAATAATAATATTTTTAGCAGTTTTATCCAATACTTTTAAACACCTTACCTTAAAAGAGACCATGTATGAGGGAACCACTTTCTGGACGAGCTTCTCAAGAATTTTTGGCACAATACTCAGCCTCAATTGCAATCCTTCTTGCAAGCTACTTGACTGGATTTTATGTGTTGGCTTAAAATAAAATAGAAGGAAAGTTTAAATTATTTAAAAAAAAATTCTTCAGAATAGCCCGAAAATTTGGCCTAAAATTTTCCCCCGAAACATACTATATAAAGCAAATATTGTATTGGGTGTAAAATAAAAATATTGCTTATTTTTATTATTTTCAAAACAATCTGGGGAGATGCTTATTTTTTGAAGGTCGGAGCTGGCAAGAAAAATGTTTTACTAATTTTTAGGGAGAAAATTTTTAAAAATTCGAGAGATTATTCATCGCTCACCCCATCATTTTCTTCGTCTTTTGATAGATCAATTTCATGTAAAAAATTAAATTAATTTTTATGAATACGTTTAAATTAAAAATAAAGACTTTTTCTTTGGTATAAATTTTTATTAATGTCGAAAGGATGCTTATTTAAAGAGGATAATTATTTCGGAAAGAATATGTTATATGCGAAAATTATTTTTTTGATTTTTGGCCTTTTCATATCTCGAGTACTCGTATCAGATATTCCCAAAAATTCCGAAACTCGAGTTGTGCTGCAAATATAGCATCTTTAAAGGTCATTTGGCATTTTTTAGCGCCCTAGCACCAATTTCTACCTTAAAATTCGGGTGGTGCTTTATTTATTTCTTCTTTTTTCCCCCAAATTTCCAACCAAATTCTCCTCGTGGATGTAAAATTCGGACACCGCGGCGGCAAAATAAATCAGTGCATTTGGGCCAAACCCGTGTAAACAGTGACAGATCATTTCCAGACTGTGCAGGTACATGTCCACATCGGTGAATGGGATGAGAAGAAGGTGGTCGGCAAAGTGCTTGGGGGCGGCAACATCGGCGGCCAAATTAGGCAGACCAGAGACTGAAACAGAAAAATATTCAGAAAAGTCTCTATGGACTAATCGGTAGTTATGTATAGGGAACGAATTTTTTATGCAAAGCATTTTTTCTGCTTCAAAATGGCCTGAAAATCACGTAAAACACATTTTTAACATATTTTGAACCTTCTAGAATGTTATTCTAACTCTACATATTTTGCCTATTTCATATTTTTCATGCATATTCAGCATATTTTGGGCGTTTTTGGGACATTTTACGCATATTTTTGCATTTTTGAGCATACATATTTTATAATAATTGGACCAATTTTTTGAAAAATAAACCTTAAAATGTCGAAAATTTGCGCATTTGTGCGCATATTTTGGAATTTTACTTGCATATTTTATGTGCATATTTTGAAAATTTTTGCGTATAAAAATTCGTTCCCTACTTATGTATTTGGTTCGATACTGTGTCATCCAAACTTGAGCCTGCTAGGCCGAAATTACAAAAAAAGGGTGCAATTTCATTAGTCTTGCATGAGTCTGAAAGGTAAGATGCCTAATGATATAATGTCTAAAGCTCAAAATGATTAATCCGAAGCCTATGTATTTTTTAAAGCAGGTTTGTTTGTTTTTTTGAAATCATGCGTATATTACAATTTTTATTGAAGATTTCTCGATCATATGAAAACTTAAAAAAATCGAAAGGTAATTCTTTGGAGACTCTAACCTGGAGACTCTATCGCTAATTGTAGTAAAAATTAATCGTCAAAA
This sequence comes from Rotylenchulus reniformis, assembly GCA_001026735.1. NCBI lineage: Eukaryota > Metazoa > Nematoda > Chromadorea > Rhabditida > Hoplolaimidae > Rotylenchulus > Rotylenchulus reniformis. The sequence continues at coordinate 27,330 of LDKF01000830.1, read as the reverse complement.
CCTACCTTTGACCTGTCCATCCGCCGAAATTTCCAAATGATCAAAAAGGCGTGGGTATTGGCGCGAAAATGGTGTGAGGATTTTTAATGTTTAACCATTGTTCTGTATATATTTATTTGAATTGTATTTATAAAATATTTATTTAATAATTTTATTTGCGAATATTCATTTAAAGGCTAAGGCTAAAAAATTGGAACTAAAACTAAAACTAGGGAAACAAGACCATTGTCTAACCAAGACCAAGTACAATCAAGACCAAAACAAGACTATTAGCTGAATTTGATTTTCAAGATCGACGATACCTAGGTATTGGGCCAAGATTTGAAGTCTTGGTCTGGACACAAGTCTTGGTCTTGGTCAAGATTTTTTGAAAATTCTTAATACGAATAATTATCATAGCTTAGCTATGGCGTTTTTTGCCTAAATATTTATTTTAAATTGTCTAAACATATAAAAGCAGATTTTCTCCTGGCGAAACTTACTCAGCGCTCGTTGCACCTCGAGTGCCCATGGAGAAATCCCGCACAGCATTTTTCTCCAATTTCACACGAGTTCCGCCACTCTGAATTTTTTAAACAATGATCATTAGGATCGTACTTTTCCAATTCAAAAAATACCAAAAATGTCTGTACTTCACTAGTTTACCCGCTTCCTAAGAAAAATTTTAAAAAAAAAATAAATTCCCCGACAAATTCTAAAAGTAATCCGGGGCAGAATCCAAATTTGATGTCAGATTTTTGTCATAAGATTTCATCTAGTTTATGATGAATCAATTTAATTTTTTATAGAAGATTAGATTTTATCCCTATACTAAACTTGAGAAAATGTAATAAGATGCCACAATCATAGATTAGATGAAATCATATGACAAATATGACATCAGATTTGGATTCGGCGTGTGCTCGGATAAACCATATGCCCAAAAGTGCGAAATATCGTGCTAAAGATTTTCGAATAAATTCAAAAATTAAAAATATGCCTTTGCTGGAACAATTCGCCCCTAATGATCATTCGATTCAAATAAATATGCACTATAAAAAATTACCTGACCAAAGCGATTTTCGGTTGTGCAAGTTCCTTATTAGTATAAATTTTATCCAGAAAAGCATTGATTTTCGCGGCGATAGTGTCTGTTTTCCAATCCATATAATGGCTTAATAAATAATTTTGAAATAAAAAATAATGGGGAAAATAAGATACAGCAAGTGAATTAGTTGTATCGCATAAATAGATATTAAAGGCAAAATTTTTCATTTTATTCATGTTGCTCCTCCAAATGATACGAAAAATTTACTCTAGATATGCCTCCGATTTTATTTTTCATACACCTTTCAAAGAGAGATCATATTTTAAGGAAATATGAAATATGCAAAATATGGGCATTGTTTGTGGAAAATTTTAAGTATTTTGGGGCAATTTTCATTTTCCAATTTTTTTTTGGAAGATATCAAAATTATTTTACATAAATGGCATAGCCAAAAAATTCGCATTAAAGATGCAAAAAAACAAAAAAGCATGAAAATGGCCCAAAGGTACAAAGAAGATGAATTTTTTTTCGCAAGTTTAAGTGAAATGCCAAGAAAAAATACTTACCGTAAAAACTCTATTAGGACCCCGGGGTTTTATTATTATTTTCCAATCTCATTTTGAATAATGGACTGTCCACTAAAAAAATCGGGAAAAATTTTTTTTCAAAATATAATAAATCTATTTATAAAATGAAAATTTTCTTAAATACCAGGAAGACTTATTAGGAGAGGGGGACTTCTATTGGAGGGAGCTTCTAATGGAAAGGGGAAATGGTACAATTGCAAAAAAATGAGCAAAAATTCGCATATTTTATGCATATTTTTTGTGCACATTTTATACACATATCTGGCATATTTTTGTGCAAAAAAAGGTATATTGTTTCCCTAATTAAAATTGATTTATCCGACAATCAGGCATTGTACATCTCCTTTATCTCTCTCTCTTCTTCCTCATCCGTAAAATCCTCAAAGTCATAAGGATATCCATCAACAGTGAGTTCTGCTGGAAAATTCTTTTATGGTTATACGGCAGGCCGAAACTTGCGGACCGAAACTTGCGGACCGAAACTTGCGGACCGAAATTTGCGGACCGAAACTTGCGGACCGAAATTTGCGGACCGAAATTTGCGGACCGGAACTTGCGGACCGAAACTTGCGGACCGCAAATGACAAAAAAATTTAAAAATTGGAAATTGAAAATAAATTTTTGCAAAAAGGTGGGCCTCATCAGTGGAGTACCTTTTGCAAAAAAACAAACAAAATAAAAAATGGTGTTTCGGCCCTTCTCCAGACACCACAACACAATACTGACACACAATATACAAATATATAATTATATATATTTAAATGTGTTAATATGCATAAAAATTAATAAATATATGAAAATATATAATAATATTAAATATATAAAAAATATATAATATTTTATAAAATAATATTTAATAATATGTAATATATAATATTTTATAATATCCATTATAATTTTATCAAATTGGCTTGCTGAAGGCCCAACACCAGCATTTCCAAGATCGAATTCGAGTCTTCGAATTGGACCCAACTCGTGGCGTTTCTATTAGGACTAGGGCACGGCGGTATAGAACCAATGATTTAGCTTTGCGGCAACTTGTGCAACAATTTGACCAGAATCCGAATATTGACGATGATGGGATTATACGTCACTTAAGGGCCATTCAATATCGACTCGCAGCAAACGAGTTTGACAGATGGGATGATTGAATTTAAAAAT
>LDKF01000829.1:84166-96717 GCA_001026735.1 Rotylenchulus reniformis | reverse complement strand
TCCGAGAAACACCTCAATTTTCTGAAGTAAAAAAATTGGTCGGAAATATCCAATTTTGAACGCCCAAATTCTATAGACCTTCTCATCCAACAATAAGTTTCCGGAACGGCCTAAAATTAGCCCAAAAAACACACCAAAAATTGTCCCATTTTTCCAATTGTCCTATTCAATTGTTGAAGTGCCAAAAACACAGCATTTTGCACTGCAAAAGTGCCACTTTTGTCTGGCACTTTTGCTTGAAATATGTCCAAAAATCGACATTAAAAATGCTTGGGCCCATTTTCACTGGGTTTCAGAGTTTCAGAATTTCCTCGGGGACAAGGGGGTGGTCATAGGAAAACCCCTGCAAAACCCACGAGGATGGGGACAGCAGGGTATCGAGGGATCCATGGGATGCCTTGGTGCAAAAAATCCTAAAAATATGTCCAAAATACGGAATTTTCGAAATTTTTAAACTTGTTAGGGTTATAAATTATGAGGACGGGGGCGCATATGGCGAGGTTCTCGCCTGGGACTCCGCGGGTACGTGGACCCCATGCACATTTTTGAACTTTTTGGACCATTATCATGCCTTTTGAAATCCATTCATGGGTTCATGGATCATTTTTGCACATTTCCACCTTTTTATGTCTCTGCACCCTTTTATACCATTTTCAAGCATTTTTTGGCCATTTTTTTCCGCATTTTCAACTTTGCCACTTCCAGCGGGCTCTTCCTTCCCTTAGTAGTCCTTGGCCCCAATTAGCGGTGGCCAACCTCGCGGACTTCTCGGGGCCATCTTTCCCCCTCCCTTTCCCATAATTTTGAGTTTTTTGTTTTCTTTCGCTCTGTTGACAGGTGGAAGGAGCAACATGCCATGGCACCATCCATTCATTCGATAAATGGCCCCAAACATTTGTTATGGCCAAATATGGCAATGATTTTGTACATTGTAAAGGCCCAAAACAAAAGTTTTCCGAGAAAAATTTTTGGTATCGCAAATTTTGCATCGCAATTTGACTATTTCCTGAGCCATTCCCTTCAATGGCTCAAAAGTTCTTTAAATCAGAATTTTCACGATTTTCTCGAATTTACAGAAAAATTCTACATATACCGCCTTTTCTGGTAGGTTTGGGAAGTACACGTCTCAGAAATCACTAAACAACAAAAAAAAATTTCTGAAGGTGATAATTGGAAAATTTCGCGCATTTGGCTTTTTTGGCCAATTTTCAAGGCCACATTTTTGACCATTTCCGGCATCCTTTGGTCATTTTTTTTGGAAAATTTGGAAGAATTCGACCATTTTTCGTGCACTTTTACGGGGCGATTTTTGATCTTCTTATTTTTTTAGGTCCATAGGATTGAGATTTTCAGGGATCAATGATCAGGGACCACCAAATTTTGTTTTTATTTTTCCTGAAAATTCTCTTCCATTTCCCTATTAGTGCCACTTCAATGCCACGGCGGTAGCGGACAATTAACGCACGCGCATTCCGCATGTCCGCCCTGACTCGGGTTGGCACTTTTTGTGCCACAAATTCGACTTTTCTCTTATCTTTCGGCAAAAATTTTTAATTTGCGCCTCCCCAGCAGAGGGTCCTGGGCCCTGGGCCCTGGGACTCAATTACGCCTCCGTGGAGTCGTTAAACGGAGTGAATTCCACGCCAATGCGCAAAATGCGAAAAATGAGGGACGAAATTGAACCGACGGTGCAAAATCCAACCGAAAATCCACTGAACCACGGATCGAACCCAGAATTTGCATATGCATGCAAAAATCAAGCTAAAAATCTACCGCACTTAGGTATTAGAATTTTTTATAGGAAAATATCAGAAAAGAAAGTATCAAATCCACGATATTAGATATCATGAAAATTCATATGCCGGATGGCGGAATCGAACCCGGACTTTATGGATGCCCAAAAAACCACGGGATTAAAGATTTTTTATGGGAAAATGCCGGAAATAGATAGGAATGAACCAAGGTAGGTTTAGCACACCAAAAAACCCACTACTTGACCACAGAAAATATCACTTTTGTGTGATGGAATCAAACTCGCTTTCTCAAATTCCACTAAAAATCCACTTAACCAAGTCGAGCTCTTGAGGACATTAGAAAAAATCGAAACTTACTTTCCCATTCTCGCATAATTATTGCTTTAAAATTTAAAAATCGTCTTTTTCTGAATTTATAGGACCCAAAATGACCTCATCTTCTTCCTCCACAACCTTCCTGGGCCACCACAAAGCGCCATTTATGGAGGCAAACGGTGGGGCCCATCTGCGCAATTCGCACAATTTGCCGATGAGCACTTTCCGGAACGGAAAGGTGCTTTCCGGAGTGCCGGAAGTGGATTCTTCCGGAAGCAACGGCGACCTGGGCATTGAGGGAGGCGGACAAAGATGCCAGAGAATGGTGTACCACCATCACCACCATCATCATGGCCATGGGCACAAGTTGAAGCAGGAACAGCACCAACCGAAGTACAACAACCACTGTAACCAGGCGGAAAGGGTGCGGCAGGACTACGGTAAGAGGCCGATGGAAATTGTCCCAAATGATCCAATTGGGATCCCTAAATATGAATTTAGCCATTGTCCCAAAATGGCTAAATAATTAAGTATCCCAAAATGGATATTGTGGAAATCGTCCCAAAATGACCCAAGGTGGAAATTGTGCCAAAATGGTCAATTAAGAATTGTCCCAAAATTGCAATTTAAGCAAATATTCCGAAGCTTATTAAAAATGGTCAGCTTTTTTAATTGTCCCTACGATGAATAATAGGTTACCTATTTGTCCTGAACTGGCCAATCCATGTGACAAAGCAACCAATTGTCCCAAATGATCAAAAATGATAACCGTAATTGGCCCAAATTTGAAATATAAATGAATCGCCATTGACCAAAATGGATAAACGTTAAATAGTAACCGAACTCTCTATGGATGACCCGAAATGGCCAATGCAAATGGTCCAAATGTCCAAATATGTCATTAGTCTAAAATAAAATTACCAATATTGTGGCAAAGGTTGGCCATATCACCCTATCGATAACTGATCATTGATCAATTCCAATTGGGCCAAGATGACACATTTTACGCTGTTTTCTTGCACCTTGAACAGGTTTTTCTCTCCATGGCCCACCCACCCTAAAACTTTTAGTTCGTTTCGTAATTTTTTTCTGTCGATTTTCCCTAAAAATTTGACTAATGGCCACACCAAAGGCACCAAATAATTATGCGCGTGGGAGCATCGCGGGGATTGTTTTGGGGCCACTCATCTTCATCTTCACCATCATCAAATTATGCATGACGCCCCAGGGGATTGGATTTATGCAAATGAATGAATGGCCCAAGGGACCTCGGGATATCGTAGGCCTATGAAAAACGGAATTTTCCCGGGGTTTTCGAGTTTTACAAGATTTTCTCTAAGGTTTAGGACAGGTACCTAGACCTCATTGTAAGGGAACGGGTCCTATATGATCAAAAATTGAGGTCAAAAATTTTTGGAAAAAAATCTCCAAATTTTGAAAGAAAATTATTTTCTGATTCCAGGGACCTCATGCTCTAAAAATCTAAAATTTAGTTTTTAATAATTGACATTTTAACTGTTTAAATAAGCTACCCTGCCACCCACCCATCAGCTATGATTTTCTCATGAAATGTGTTTTTTTGTGAAAAATTGAAAAGGTTGATGGTGGATTTGGTTTTTGGCACAGCGAAAATGAGCTGATGACCGGGACCCCAAAAGGGACCTTGTTTTCTGAAATCTATTTGGCTTCCCTTTTAGCCATTTCTTGCAAAGTTTGCCAATTTTTCTCCTCTGCTGGGGTTTTTTCGAAATTCCCCAATTTTCCGCCCTTCTTACTCTTTCCCCGGGTTTCCGTAACCAATTTGGCCCTTTCCCCCAAAATATTGTTTGCTATCCAATTTGGCCCTGGGGTCGGTGGTTCGAGAGTCTCGAGGATGTGGAGGGGGAAGGGGGAAGGGTCCATTTCTCAAGGTAATTCCTTCCTTCCTTTTTCCCCAAAAACTGTTGCCGTTGGGCTCGTTTTTCACGCGAAAATGAGATGGCCAAGCCCAAATTGAGTTAGGCCATCGGCCATGGCCTTCCCCCTCGTTGATGGATTTTCGGCACTCCTCGAGGCCATAACGAAGCTCCACGGCCAACAACTCCTTTTCGCTTTTCAAGACTCTCGAGGACGAGGATCCCCGGGCTCATAATGCTTTCGCTGCAAAAGACACTTCCTTCCTTAGTAAAATCGAAATTGATCCGATTTTGGGGCGGTTTTAGAGTCCTAAATTGTCAATCGATTTATTTGGTTGGCTTGAAAATTCTAAATGGCCTTAAACCATTTAAGAGGTCTTAATGGTCAAAAATTGGATTTTTAGGCCATAATGGCCAAAAATCGACGATTAAATAAAATAAAATTCCAAAACGGACAAAAAATGATAAGATCTGATAGCACAAGACCCTGTTTAAGCTTAAAAGATTCAAAAATCGCTTTTAAGACTAAAAATTGACAAAAAAAAAACCCCGATACTTAAAGGGTTCTAAAAGGTAGGACTTGCCAGGAACCGACTCCTTCAGAGTACAAAATGAAGCAACAAATGGAAGGTTTAGTTGTTAAAAATTGGGGAGGGTTATAAAATCCAAAATCCCTGAAAATTTGTTTTTCTAACCCGAAGAGCTTGATTTGGACTGTTCGTAGGGTCCAACATCCCCGAAGAAAGAAGCCCAAAACCAAATTGGCACTTTTGCCGCTTTTCCTTTCGCGGGAAGCGCAATTTTCGCTTCGTTTTCGCTGCAAAAGACACTTTTTGTTGGAGGAAAAACACGGAATTCCCTCAACTATACCCCCTCCCGTCCCTAAAATCGATCCGATATAGTATAAGGGTGTTCATCGCGTGCCATGGCACGCGATGTTCGGACGATTAAGAGGCCCAATTTTTGCCACCGACAGGTGTCTTTTTGCTTCCGTTAAATATGGCAAAAATTTTTGCTTTTTATGGGTTCCAAATTCACAAAACCATGGTGGTCCCGGAATAATAAAGATGGGGTCCGGGAAGACCATACGATTTCCGGATTCCAACAAGGGATCTAGAGGGATCAAAGACCAGTACCAAGGGCCAGTGACAAGGAGAAAAACCAGAGACCAGGCTTGAGAATCGACCAAGCAAGGCCGGGAAGCCCGGATCTTCCGGCTTGGTCCTTGATCACATGTCCAAAACACCAAGAAATTGAGACCAAGACTCTGACTTGGTGTTTCTTGGTCCGGGCCAGATCCTGGTTGGTTGTCGATCCAAGGAAGTTCTGTTGGAAGTCCATGATAGGCTTATATTGCCAAGAATAATGGACAGAATCCTTGTCCTATAATTCAATCGAAAATTCTGCCTAATTAGTCCGAAGTTCGGTTGTTTTCAAAAAAATTTGCAAAAATTTTCAGAAACGCCCCCGTCGATGCCGGATCTGATGAGCCGCAACAACAAATCCCTTTTGACCAATGGTCATTCGAACCATCCGCCGGAAGCGGAGATTGTGCTGGAACCCGTGGATCCGGAAAGACTCCACCGGTGCCATCAGGAGGAGGAGGAAGAGCAGCAGCAGGAGACGATGATGATGATGGCCATGGGCCATGCACAGTTCCCGTGGGTTTTTGGCCATAATTTTGGGGCCAAATGTGGCCATAAAAGGGATTTTACTACAAATTTGGACCATCTATGTATTTATAATCACAATGTGCACGAAAAATATATATGTGTAAAAAACCCATCACTAAAATTTTGCCCTTCAAAATTCATTTTTATTCTTTAAACCTTTTTTTATGTAAAGCAAAAATGATCAGAATACAAATTATTCATTATCGCTTTGGACATTGAAAGACCAAGACCGGGATACCAAGGCTGGGTGTTGTTGGCCCTGATTTTGGTCGGTGTTGTTCCTAGCACTCTCACCAATAAGCCTCATCAGCTTAAAATGAAATTATTTTCCCAAAAAATGATCAAAATTAATATTTTTCTTTTTTGCTTGCAGATCCTGCTCCAATGCTACTCCATCCACCGGCGGATATCACCAAATCCAACAGTGCCACGGCGAAGGCCATGCCGAGCAGCAACATGGCACTTTGCTGGTGCTGGCGGACGAGGAGTTGGAGCAGGACAACGACGGGGAAGGGCGGCGGGAGGAGGAGGGGCCGGAGAATGGTGAGATCAGGAAAATAGGGGGAAATGTGAAATTTGAAAGGAAAAAAAGATGGGCCAAATTGTCGCAAAAGGCCAAGTAAAAAATGGCCAAGTGGGCGAAAGGGCCAAAATGGCCATCAAGTGAAAAGCACAGTAATAATTGAAGAAATAGGACAGCCACTGCCCGATGAAGAATATTATTTATTGAAGAACAAGGATACAAGAAATANAAATTATCACAAACGAACAATACGATGCAACAGATACATAACGGAATATTAGGAAATAAGGCATAACGCCAAACAATAACACGTGAACAATATATTTGAATTATCTATCATCGCCCATTATTACAGCACAACAACGTCAAAGAAATTGGATTTTTAATTTGATCGCATAATTGACTCAAAAATCAGAGGCCAGGAAAGATCCGTAAAGTTTGGAAAAAGCTAAATAAGTTTCTGAACACATGGTAAAAGGGACTGGAAAACTTACAAAAAATGGTCTAATAGTCGGTAAGGCTGAAATTTCATAAAAATGCAAAAAAATTCTCAAAAACACGATTTTTAATTTTTAGGCTTAGAAATCCAAATTTTAGGCGATGAGCTGGACATGGAGGCCCGGATGCGGAGGTTGATGGCGATGGAAAGCAGGAGGAGAGGGGCACCTCCGCCCCACCACCACCACCTGCCTCAGCCCAGCAAGGAGTTCGGAATTTTCGGGTTTTACAGACCTATCGATTTCTGTGGTTTCGACCCCTTTAAACCCGATTTTTCGTGCCTTTCTTACAATTAATTGAATATTTTTCCAGCTACGCCCTTGGCTACATTGTGGACGCAAAGCTGTTGCAAATTCGCAGGTCCGGCACAGAATTGCAGGTCCATTTTTGTATTCTGTTGGAATAATTTTAGGAAGATTTGGGTACGAATTTTCGAAACCGAAAGGGCCATTTTTTGAATTTCGAACATAATTAATACCGTATCTATTGATATTTCTGATTCTTCCTACAGTAATAAGCCCTTCGGCGGACCTTTACTAAACATTATTAATATCAGATTGGTTGGACCTGATTTTCACCAACAGTACTTTACATTCATACTACGAGTATATGCAGCAGTAACCCGATTTAGGGCCCTTGAAAATTCATACTCCTCAGGGATGAATCGATCTCCTAAGGGGTTAGGAAAAAAACGAAAATTTACCTTCGGGCTCCAAAAATTAACGCAAATCTGAATCGAAAATCCACTCGTTCCAAGTGTTGGCTCAACTTATCCCTATTGGGTATTTTCATCCATTTTGGAACTTTGAAAAATTTTATAGGATATTTTTTGCATAAACGAAAAATTCAAAAAATTGGATTTCTTAGGCTGATTTTTGCCCATTTTTCCCGAAGGTGACGGACTCCGAGGGCTTTCCCCTGCTGGATGTGTGGCAGCGGGGCAGCTGTGTCCGGGCCCCCTGTTGGGTGTTCGAGTCCCTGGGCCGCACCGTGCTCACCGTCACGGACACCGACCGGGTCCGGCACGCGTTGCTGTTCCGCTTTGGCGTCGGCAACGGCGGCGGCGAACTTCAGGTCCGTCTTTGGGAATTTTCAGAGTTTTCTTAGGTCAAAAAACTTATGAAAACCTTAAAAAATGGGCCCCTAGCCTATCATTTCGAGTTTCAGACCATATAATCCATGTGTTCGACCTTTCGCAGCCCCTGAAAAAAATATCCGGAAACTTTAGTTAAAAAAATTTCAATTTTCTCGGAATTCTTTTGCCAGAGATACGAATCCCGACCTTAAAATTAGGGTAGAGCATCTGTCGGTCAAAAGTCGAGGGTCCCGATTTTCGGTTTTTCGACCCCGGACCCAGTTAACATCTAGTCTGTACAATCTTACTTATGCAGACCTACTGAGAGCTCTAGGTGGAAATGTGGTTTTAAACTTTATTAAACCTCCATTTCGACATTTTTTAATTAAAAAAAGCAAAAATTCGAATATATTTTCCGCACTCTTCAGAGGGTCCAAAACGCGGACGGCGAATGTTTTGCGCATTTTGTGGTCGGAACACCCTTCCTGGTCCAGGACCGACAACGCCTCGGGGTGGCCAGGTTCGAGCAGGAGGAGCAACAACAAGCAGAGTGGGTTCGGGACTTTTTTGAAATTCGGGTAATTAAGTCTTACATGGCTATGCTAACTCCTCTTTAGTAATAATTGAGAAAATGTAGGACAGCCACTGTCCAATGAAGAATGATAGTTTGTAGAGTAAGGACAACCCCAAAGTGAAGTCCGAACCCGAAGAGTTTATTGAAGACAAATACAATAAACAATGGCGAGCTGGGGTGATAACCAACTGCAAAGAATGAGGGTAATGCGTTTGTTTAAATACATACAAGAGTGAAGGAGAGGAAAGGAGAAAGAGGAAAAACAATACAAGCATACAAAATAATGGCGGATGGGGACGAAATGCCAAATAGATATGAATGAACAATATATTTGAATCACTTATCACTGGCCGTTATTACACTTTAAAGAATCATCATTTTGTCTTAAATGGCACCAAAATAATTCCCTTCAAGAGGGTCGAACCTCTACCCTATGCCCCTAAATTTTCCATTACCCACTAGGCCTTTTTGTTAGGGTTCCATAAAGGAAACTAGATTTTCTGCAAATTTTCAAACCTACCAACTGTTTTTGTGCTATTCGACGCAGGAATTTCTGCACTACGATTCTTCCCCCTCCCTAGGAAGTTGACAAAATATAGGGAAAAAGATACAGTACCTCCCCTATACATATACCCTTAACTCGTGAAAAATGCCCAAAATTTCTGCAGGTCCCCTGCCCACCGACAGCACCAGGGGTTGGCGTTCCTTTGCCTCAGCGAGACGGACGGCCAACCTTTGGCGCGATTGGTGCAGTCTCCGCTCGCCGACGGTGCGGCGAGCACTCGCGCTCGCTCGCGCAACGGCGAGCGGGTCGAGCGCGACCGGCGACTGCAGCTGTTCCTGCTCCGTTTTGAACCGCGCGGGATCAACGCGCAGCTGAAACTGTTGCTTGTCGCAGCTGCGGCACGACTGGCCGCCAACTGTGAGCCAATGTAAAGGGTAAAATTGTGGGGAAAATGGGGAAAATTAGGGGAAAACCTAAAAATGGTGAGAGGAAGAAAGAGTGAAGGAACAGAGAAAGCAGAGCATAGGCCAAATAGCACGGGAGAAGAAGAGGAAGGATATAAAACAGAAAACGAAAGGGAAGTACATACATACTACATAGTACATACCTCCGCGAACAAAAAAACAATTTTGCGCCATAAAGGATGTTAAAAATGCCGCTTTGACCAATAATCCCAGTATCGTGTTCGAAAAATTTCGAATTTTCTCGGAAATCGACAAAAAAATTTTTAGCAAAAATTGAACAAAATTTTTTTGCCTTTTGAAGTCATGGCCTAGCTAGGTTCTATTGGCTAAATACTAAGATTGTTGGTCTAAGATGGCACTTTTTAACGCTCTATGTAGTACCAAATAGACCAGCAGATTATCCTTTACTCCTAAAATAGAAAACGACGAAAAAATGATCAAAAACAATTTATAAAATGCAATTTTGAACTGAAAATTTGGCACAAAAAATTTCCATTTTTTCAGCAATCTGAGGAGGAACAAAGCAAATGGCCTGGTCCGCAACAGCAACAAACGGTTGTGGCTGTTCGGCGGCAGAAGTGCCCAGCAACGGCAGCAACAAGTTGCGCAGCAACCCGAGGAATTCTGTTGCTCCATGTTCTGATCTGATCTGATCGGACATCGGATGGATGATCCCCGGCTGATGAGACATATCCCTCAGATCCCCAGATTATCGTATTATAAATAAATGATTAAATGCATAAATACCTAATAATTTTAGCTTGGGAAATAGGGGCAATGTTTGATCAAATTCCGGTTTTCCAGATTTAAATAAAACTGTGATCCCTGAAGTTCAATTGTTTTGGATGAAAAAGTGCAATTTCAGATTGTCGGACGGTTTGAGACCAAAAAAATCATTTGAAAAAACGAAGGGTGTCGCCACGCGGAAACATTAACTAAATTGCCCACCAACGAGTTTTTTAGCCCTATTGGGCCATAAATTCTTATTTTTTTACATCGTAAGGCCCGTGAGCCCTGAGTTTCAGGTCTGTGGTCTTCTTGAACACTATGTTGTTATGGGCCCTAAACTTTGGTGTCCTTTGAAATTGAATTTTCCGATTCAATGTGCTCACTCTGCCGAACGGACAATCCAAATCATCTCTCTCCAAATCCGATTTTGGATTTTGGGCAACAAAAATCACACGTCGTCTGCTGATCGCATCAAGCCATTGTTTGCCCACCTGCTGGTCATTTTTTGTGGTGGAAAATTGCCAACTCCACACAGATTAAACCAGGGTGTCTATCGAAAAATTTTCAAAATCAGAACATCCAACTCAAAAAATCAGATTTCATGGCCAAAAATCAGAACATTCAGTAAAATGTATTTAAATCAGTTGAAAATCAATTTATTCATATAAATAAAACTTCATAGATTGTATTTCTCGCCACCCATGATTAATTTTAACATTTTGGTGGGAGAAGTAAGAAATATTATTATATTTAAAATAAAAGAAATTTTATTATATTAAAAGGGTGGGGGTGGTCCCGATAGGGGCCGCCGAAGAAAATTTTTGAAAATTCAAGCTTTTTCCCTTAAAATCTGTTCATTTTTCAGAAATTTATTGTATTAAGAAGGGTGGCGTGGCGGCGGTCCCGATAGGGGCCGCCGGAGAAAATTTTTAAAATTTAGACCTGACTTTCTATAGAAAATTGGTTACTTTTTTAAATAAAATTTACCAAAATCTCAAAAATCAGGACAAAATAAGAACGGAGGTCGGAAATCAGAACAAATCTGACAAATCAGAACATTTTCAATTTGTCAGATTTGGACCCCCCAAATCAGAACATTTCTGACAAATCAGAACAGATAGACACCCTGGATTAAACCCCGAAAAGTGTTCTAAATTCCAACCAATTGCCCCTGAATGGATAGGACAATTTTCCAGACATTATGTTATGTGTGTTATTTGTCCAAAATACCAAAATATGGCCATTACTCCCCGGAAATTTTCTAGCGAAACTAGGCCATAACTCCAAAATGCAATTTCGAACATAAAAATGCATTTTATTGAAAATTTCCCAAAAATTCTTAATTTGTTGATTAATTTTCCCTAGAATATTTTTGTAAACCTGAGACTAATTAATGGCCATATTGTAGCCTTCCGCCGGGTCCGGCCCAAAGATCCGGTTTGTTTAGAGATATGTACCAATTGTCGATACAAAAGGCCCACAAAAAGTGTAAATTCCCTTTGCCGACCGGGTCACCCCCGAATCAGGGAAACCCCCGACTATCTCCTCCCCGATAACGTCCATCCCCGATTTCCATAAGAATAAAGACACGACCAAGATTTGCCAGGACAACAACAGTCACCGGACAAGCCAAAAGGCCCTTCAAATTGTAACGATTGGCCATTCCCCCCCCCAGTCCAATCGTTAGCCAAGAGATTGTGAACAATTAGCCGCTATCTCCTCGTCGGCGGCGTAGCTCAATCGGTAGAGCATCCGAGGCCCCATCGGAAGACACCGGCTTCAATCCCGGTCGCCTGCTAGCCTTTTTCCTCTGGAAATGGGTGCCTACGGGGGGAAAGCGGTCGCGGATCAGACAATCTCTTGGCGTGGGTCCAGCGCGTCACTAAATGAAGGTGCCATTAGGACGAATCTTGGCTTTTGGCTGGCCAAAAAACCGAAAAAAACCTGTCAAAATGACCGAAGCAATTCTAAATTTTCATTTTTTATTTTTTTTATTTATTATTTATTTGTTCTCCGTTTTCACTCATTTTATTCGGTTGATTGAGGTGGACGTTGAGCTTATTAAGGGAGATTTGTGCCGGGGGAATTGAACTGTCGGGCCATGGCAAAACACTCATAATGGGCCCCTGGGGGGGGGAGGGGATTAACCTATGGGATTCAGGGAATTGGAGGCCAGAGAAGCGGAAAACAGGAAGACAATATTGGGGACAAAGGCATACCGAGAAAGGGATTTCGAAGCGATTGTATTTTTGGTATTTTTGGGGGGAGAGAGAGAGAGCGCAATTCTGGGACCCTTGGCAACTAGCGAACGCACAGAGGAGAAATAGCACCTCAAAAACTTATTAGACCCTTGGGCGTCGGGCCATGGCCCCTCAAGAGTTGTGAAAATTTTGGAAAATCTCAAGACCTGTGAAAAGTTTTGTTATTTTGGTAAAGTTTGTCGGAAGATATTTGTCCATTTCGGGTTGGGAGCTATTCGTAGGGATTGTTTTCCGGAGGCCAATGGCCTAATGACCCTAATTTCGGGCCAAATCGATCATTTGGGA
>LDKF01000829.1:1343-69642 GCA_001026735.1 Rotylenchulus reniformis | reverse complement strand
AGTGTGGTGAGAGTGGAGGGTGCGAGAATGTGGTGAGACAAAAGGGTACGAGAGTGTGGTGAGAGAAAAGGGTGCGAGAGTGTGGTGAGAGAGAAGGGTAAAAATTAAGGGCGTGGTGGGGGTAAGGTGGAAAGGGGAGACTATAAAAATGGCTTTTGTTTTGTTTATGGGTTGCATTGGCTGTTTATGGGTTGCATCGGTAAAGGAGAGAGAAAGATGGGGGAATTGATAAAAGGTGAGAGAGTAGGGATGAGAGAAAGGTGAGTGAGAAGGGAAAGAGAGTAAGGTGAGAGAGAAGGGAATGAGAGTAAGGTGAAAGAGAAGGGAACGATAGTAAGGTGAAAGAGAAAGTAGTGAGAGTAAGGTGAGAGGGAAGGGAACGAGAGTAAAGTGAGATAGAAAGGAATGAGAGTAAGGTGAGAGAGAAGGGAATGAGAGTAAGGTGAGAGAATTGAGAAGGGTAAAAGGCGAGAGAGTAGGGATGAGAAAAAGGTGAGAAAAAAGGGAGTGAGAGAGGAAAGGTGAGAAAGAAGGTGGGTGATGGATTAGAGAGGTGGGTGCGAAAAGGAGAGGAAATAAAAAAAAATTATAAAAAGAAAAAAGAACTAGCACAAATGAGCGCCGGAGGCGCGAGTTTGGGCTAGTTACGAAAAAAGCTAAAAACAAATAATAAAATTCGATTAAAAATGCCAGTTTCAAAAATGTGTCGAATGCTCGAATGTTTAAAAGATGAAAATCCCAGAATAATATTAGTATTATTACAAAAAAAATAGAACATTTTTTATCTTTTATTACTTGATGTTTAGTTTACTAATTTAAAGTGTTTATTTTTAATTTAAACTTTTTTAACAGATGAACATACTCAACCCTGTGAGGCCCACCCTCGTGAGCAACGTCGGGTCCAACGCTGGTGCGTACAGGAGCTTCCCGCCCAACAACTTCGTCTGCGGGCAGAAGGCGAAGGAGTTGGACAGTTTGCCGCCAGCGCCGTGGTAATACAACAGCTCGAACCCATCAAGAGGGCATGTACGCTCAAAATGGAGACGGATGGAGGAGCCTTTGGAGGAGGGCACCGAGTAGTTCTCCTGAATTGGTGAAAAATTTTGCAAAATTTCAGAATATTACGAGCTTAGAAGAATTTCTGATACAAAAATTTTATATTAAAAAGGATATTATGGTCTAAAAAATTAGCCCTATCTAGAAACAAATGGCTCTAAAATTGTTTTTTTCGGACCTGACATGTAGGGCAGAACAATCGTTGAGGTCGTGTTTCGATCAGTTTCATGAACCTCCTGCATTTGCCGCACTTGCAGAAGGGTTTTCCGGACTCGGCCAGGGTCGTGAAGGAATCTAAACGTGAAGCAAGGGTAATACAACAGCTCGATCAAATGATTCTAAAAAGTTCAAAAAATTCTATTTTCGGACCCTCAAAAAGTGCGTCCACAAGGTTGATGTTCTGCATGAAATTGTGGAATTTTTTACGGAACACCTCTAGGGTCTGGTTTTTCATCTGAAAAAATAAATTTTTAAATCTCATCAAAAAAGCAAAACTCACCGTCTCATAATCGGCTTTGCCCTTAGCGATTAGGTCTA
Organism: Rotylenchulus reniformis; assembly: GCA_001026735.1. Taxonomy (NCBI): domain Eukaryota; kingdom Metazoa; phylum Nematoda; class Chromadorea; order Rhabditida; family Hoplolaimidae; genus Rotylenchulus; species Rotylenchulus reniformis. Next base: position 68,049 of record LDKF01000829.1, on the reverse strand, counting down.
ATTGCTTTTCAACATCGGCACGCATTGTAGGCAGAATAAGGTCCGGGTCCACCCGTTTGTATCCTCTGACCAAAGCAATGCCCAATTTGGTCGGGACTAACTTTCGACCCGTTTCTACCTGAAAATCCCAAGATAGTCCGAATTTTCAACAAAATTTCCCATTGAAAAATCCAAATACGAAGGAAAAAATAAATAAATACATTTTTAAATCCAATCAAAAAGTAATTCATTTCGTTTTTCCTTACCTTCACATAATTCCGCACACAAATGTTGTTGATATGGACTGGGATGGAAGCATCAGTACCGATGCCGTACTTCTCCATCAGCGTAATCAGTTCTGATTCGGTCAGAAAATCGGGCGGCGTTGTCATACGCTCTACGAGTTGCACTTGTCTGAATTTTTGATTTAGGACCAAATTTTTTTCAAAAAAAATTGTGTTCATTTTTTACAATTTCTGTCCTTTTTTAATTTTTAATCATTTTTGTTTCGAAAGACCAAATTACCGAATTTTTTCCTTCAATATCATGAGATTAAATTTTCGTATTTTTCATCCTTTTGCTAATTTATTTTTTTTGGAATACTTTATTGGCAACCGCTGTCCTGGCTGAATACTGTCCAACATCTCCTCCTGAGTCACGGCCATCCATGTGAGTATGGCAGTGAATCCTGGGTCGGTGACCACTCGGGAGTGGATCAGGAATTGTTCCTCGTCGATGGCAAATCTGGGAAAAATGAGGAAATTTTTTGCGAATTATTGATTTTTGAATTATTTTTTAAAAAATAAACTAAAATTTATTATTAAAAATAAACTAAAATTTATTATTAAAAAATTATTTAGTTTCAATCATTGGTCTAAAAATTGTTTTTTTTTAATTTTCAACCCTTATGCCTTACTTGACTGTTTTAGTAATATATTTGCAAGGCCGCATGAGGGTAGCAAGAAAATGTTGGGCAATATATTCGTAAATCCGTGCGGCATCTATAAAATGAAAAGTGTAATTTAAATATCCGAAAAATCAAAAGAAAGTTGACCAGCAGAATAAAAAAATTAATCAATGAATAACAAAAAAAAATTACCTCCGCTCAGCCATCCATCCCCTGCTTTCATGGGAGTGATCGGCGGGTGATCTCCCTTATCTGTGCCACTCTTTGGCTTTGCCAACCCTTCGGCCATGAGTTGCCGAGTGAACGGAGCGAATTGGGGCATTTGGTCCAATTCTCGGATGATCGGCATAAAATCAAATGAGTCGGGATATGCTGTGGTCTCTGTCCGGGGGTAACTGAATAGTGAAAATTCTATGTTAAGAAAAAATAATTTTTATTATAATGCGGTCGCCAGAGCAAGGTCAATTTAAATCCATTTTTGAGGTCGGAATAGAACTTTGAAACGAAAATTATAGTTTGGGTTATAACACGGTTTAAATCAAACCTAGAGAGAAACGAGCTTGATGTCAAAAAATAGAGCTAATTATTAGCTATAAAATGAGCCTAAGCCAATCTGAATTTGCCTAGTCTAAAAAAAGTTATAGCCAAACAAAATGATCACTCGTATCGGCCAATTTACAAAAAATGCTCGCACGGATGATTAATTTGGCCATAACTTTCTTTAGACTGGGCCAATTCAGATGTGCTTAGGCTCATTCCATAGCTAATAATTAACTCTACCTTTCACACCAAGTTCGTTTTTCTAGGTTTCGCTTGAATCGAGTTATAACCCAAACTGTAATTTTAGTTTCAAAGTTCTACCTATTCCGACCTTAAAAATGGATTTAAATTGACCTTGCTCTGGCTACTGCAGAATAACGAGGAAGCAAAATATTTAGGACAGGAGGGTTAATAAGTAAATTTTTGGACTATAACGGATTTTTTATAAATTTTTAATTTTAATTGAAAAATTAATGAGGAAATTATTTTGCAGTTAATTCTAAAAAGGTCATCTTCTATAATTAAGTAGATTGTGAAATTTAATATTTTTTAAATAAAATTTTTCTCCATTTTCTCTCATGCCTTATGTATCCTCGAGTATAGAGATGCTCTGCGACGGACATGGTCTGTGCCGGGGACAGCCCTAGGGAGCTTGATGCAACTCGCAACAGTTCCACCGTGTTCAGCGCAACTGGCTTTTCCTTTTTGTTCTCCTTTTGGCTGACATCCACAACTGTGGCTTCATCAAATTTCTGGAAAATAAAATAATAAAAATTAAATTAAAAACGAGGTGGCAACATAAAAGAAAATCCAGTGCCATAAAAATTTCAATGAAATTTTGATCAAAAAACTCGTTTTCTGGTTTTCACAGGTGAAATTGATGAAAAGGTTGTTGTTCCAAAACTCCTTTAATATTGAAGCAATACAGTAAATTTTGAAATTAAGAAAAAATAGATGTATTAAAAACCCATATGGAATTAAAAAAATGTTGTCAGGCCCGTAGCCCGAAAAAAATCGGGATAGGGGATCAAGGGGGTGGAGGTCTCCGGCGGCCCCTATTCTTCAAATTTTTCACAAAAAAATTCTCAAAACAATTTTAACAGGGGGNGGGGGGGGGGGGGGATTTGCCTCCCTCTTCCCCCTTGGCTACAGGCCTGTATGTTGCTAAAAGAACTCTTCAGACTTAAAAAATTACAAAATGGTTCCCGATTTCCAATTAGAATTTGCTGACCTTGATTTTGTTCAGATAGCTCTGTGCCACCGTCTTGTTGAACTGCCGCTCCCGGGTCCATTCCAGCTTCAACGTCCGTTTGCCCGGCGGCACTTCCACCTCCACCGCCAGAAGCCAATAGGGCTGTGGCACAAAATGCAAAATTTCGTCGTGGCGATTGACACAAAATGCCAGCGTTGGAGTTTGGCAGGGTCCAAAGGAGATCAGATTGCTGTCCAAATCGCCGTATTTATCCTAAAATCCAATAAATTTAAATTTTTGATCCTTAAATTCTCGGCACTTAATAATTTTTTACTCAAAAAACCATTTTTGTAATTAATTTTCATAGATTTTAAAAGTGGAATTTTTGTATTTTTTAAAATAGGAAAATAATTTTGCCCTTTGATATAATAAAAATAGACTTGAAAAAAGCGTGTTTGAAAGCGTGTAAAAGCGCAGCCAATGCGGAGATCAAGTTCTTGACGAGCATCCACAGACAGGGATTCGTTGATGTTTGGCTTGCCAAGATTGGCCATTGCCTTTTTGATCTCCTTTTCAGTGATGGCCGAAAAATGAGCCCTGAAATTTGGGGTTAAAATTCGAATCAAAATTTTTAGAGAAAAATAAAAGTTAAGAATTTTTTGAATTATTTTTTTTAGATTTAAATTTCCTTTGAAAAGCTTTTTTAATTAATAAGTTTCGATAGGGCCTAAAAATTATCAAAATGCCATAAGATCAGTAATGGCTTGAACTTGAAAATGGCGCTCAATTACGAAATACGTATTCTAAAAATAATTTTTTAGAAAAAAATAGATAGACCTAAACCTTGTGGTTTTAAATGTTTATTGTTCGATTTCTGTGCGCGATATTATGGCAATAATGAAAAATTCTCAATATCAAAAATAAATAAATAATCAAAAATTGGACTTCCATCTGACCTGAAAACCACATCCATGATTCGTCCATTTGAAGAACGTATCGAGGGGCGCACCGCGTCCACAACCTCGAAACATATGTTCTCACCCTCCTTGTCACAATCTAGCCAAAGTACGAGAACATCGCAATTTTTCGCCTCTGAAGCCAAGAACTAAAATAATATTTTTTTGCAAATTTAAGTTTTTAAATTTAAATCCTACTGCTGGCATTTTCAGCTTCGGATTGGCTTCTTTGTGTTCAATTTGGCAGATGAACAGTTCAGCGGGGTCCACCCGGTCCCAGGAGTTGTATCGAGCAGGAAAATCCACCCCTAAAAAGCAATTTAGTTTTTTAACAAAAAGGAGATCGATTTTCATGTTTTCTTCACAAAAGCCAGAAATTTCGATTTTCGTAATTTTTCAAATTTACGAACCCATAACATGACCACATGTCGATGTGACCTTGAAATTGGCTTGTCTGCCGCGGAAGTTGCTTTTGTACTCCGATATTGAACAGGCTCCGTTCCATCCTGAAATAATTTTCTTTCATTTTTGTAATTTTTTTAAAGTTTTACCTTTCCTGGTTCTGCACCTTCCGTCTGACAAGATTTTTGCAATAGCCTCTGCTAAAATTGGCTTTTCAGCCACCATCAACACGTTCATCTCAAAGCTAAAAACAATTTTACAAGTGAATTTTTTTCTGTTATTCTCGAGCTAAGGATCTTCCAATCCATTGATTTGATAACCTCTTCTTGATTAGGATATCCAGAATGATATTTTTCTTCCCTTTTGGATCCAAATTGGACCTGATGTCTTTATATTTTTTGGTCTTAAATTATAATAAATTTGAAAAGTTTTGGGGGCGCTAATTTGAAAAGCACCAACATATTTGCTTTAATATGGAAAAAGTAAACATTAAAGAAAGAAAACATGAAATTTGAGAAATAAGATCCCAAAACGAAATCACTTTTAGTACAATACAAGGCATTTTTAGAGTGAATATTTTGTAAAATAATGAGTGATAGCGATTTGGCAAATGAATGTTAAGAAAATCATATGATATGAGGAAATGTAAATAATACAGTCCAAACGAATTTTGATAGTCAAAAATATTTTGATCAGAAACAATTATTCTGTAGGCCATCATGTTCATACATTTCCATCCAACACGCGCCCAATGTTATATGCGTGTGCAAACTCCGCCCCTTCTTTTTTGTCCGGAAACATCACATCGATTGTCACCTGCTCCTTAGACATCCTAAAAATTGTTTTGAAAATGCAGGCTTTTTTGGCCATAAATTCTCTCCAATAGGTCGTTTTATCCCGTTAAATTTTCCCCGTTCATTTATTTTCATCTTACAATTACTGTTTATCTTTTATTAGTGAATTTTTTAAATGTTGAAAAATATTTAATTTTGTTGAAATTTCAGCTTTATTTATCTTATTTCTTATTTATCGGATAAAAGAGTGCGCTGGCGGTTCTTACCTTCCGATGGAAACGTTAGAAAAGTTTTAAAAATTGCGATTTTAAAGAAATTGGTGATTTTCTTGTGGAGCATGTCACTTTTTGGGGTGTTGGCCCTTGCTCGGTTTGCCCCCTTTCACTCTCTCGTAACACCTCTTAATTTTTCAATATCTTTTACCGATTAATGTTTTCTTATTCTGAAAACTCGCTTTTCTTTATCCCTTTTATTTGCAAAATATTAATTTAAAAATGCTTACCCTTCCAATGTATTGTTGGCCAAATAGCGAGCATGCGGATGAGAAAGTGCAGATGGGGAATAATCGACTGGGTAGTCGAGCCAATGGCGGAACATCGGTTTCCCTCCATCCTTGCTGAAGGTAATTTGGAATCCTTCCGGTGCCCGTTCGACCTCATAAACAAATTCAAATTGCGTGACATTGCGCAGTGGAGTAGTGTCCTTGTCATACTAAAAAGAGGAAGATAATTTTAAATAAAATTAAAAAAAACGGACCAGGGTAAAATGACAACGACCGGACAGTTTGTAGTCCTCCGGAAGATTGGAATCATCAAGTGGAATGAAGTTGTCATCGTTCTGTTCTGGCTGCTGTGCAATCGTGGATGCCGAAACGGACGGAGAATTCAGCAAAAAGTCGGCCGGAAATTGGTTGGGCGTTGGAGGCCGTGGGAGCCGAAGAATGGCGTAGCTCGTTGCCGGACGGAACATTTTCGGTTGTTGAACACGCGAATTCATCACTTAAGCAATCTTCCAAAATATTTCCTAAAATAAATAAATTTGTAGATGTAAAATGTGGCAATGATTAGGTGAATGCATGAAATTAAAATTGATGAAACGTCTCATATTTTCCTTTTGGCAATTTTAGTGTATGGTCAATGAATTTAAATATTTTGTGGCCGCCAGAACAAGGCCGATTTAAATCCATTTTTGAGGTCGGAATAGAACTTTGAAACGAAAATTACAGTTTGGGTTATAATTCGGCTCAAACGAAACCTAGAGAAACGAGCGTGATGTCAAAAAATAGAGCTAATATTAGCTACAAAATGAGCATAAGCCCATCTGAATTTGCCTAGTCTAAAAAAAGTTATAGCCAAACAAAATGAACACTCGTATCGGCCAATTTACAAAAATGCTCGCACGGTTGATTAATTTGGCCATAATTTTTTTGTAAATTGGCCGATACAAGTGATTATTTTGACCATAACTTTCTTTAGACTGGGCCAATTCAGATTGGCTTAGGCTCATTCTGTAGCTAATAATTAGCTCTATCTTTTCACACCAAATTTGCTTCTCTAACAAGTTTTGGTTTTAAACTTAGTTAAACATAATTCGAACAATGCTTTTCGTTTCAAAGTTCTCTTCCGACCCCAAAAACGGAGTTATTAATTTGCTCTAATGACCGCAGAATAAAATGATTTCTAGTTTGGTTTGGGTCTAATTTATTGAATTTTTCGATATATTGGATTAGATTTCAGATTTTGAAAGTTCATTATGCCAGTCACGATTTTAGCTTTTAGGCGATTCTTTTTGAATGAAAACGCGTTAACATTTTTCTATACTATCACCATCAAATAATAGTCGAATCAAGTTTTCTATAATTTTTTATTCAGTCCTACTAAATTCCAATGTTAATAGGTTAATTTAATGATAATTCATTCAGAATTAGCCAAACCGGTCAAATCCCTAATCTTAATTAGAAATGAAGATGAAAATAAATAACTCTCACCGTGAAGAAAATCAGTCCTTAATTTTTTTCTGCGCAATTCCTTGGCAATGTTCTTAAAAAATAAATCGAATGACGAATACGAATAGTATAATTCATACTTCACAATATTAACTAAAAATATAACAAACAATATTTATTAATAAGCAAATTTTTCATAATAAAATGATAGGCACTAAAATAAACAAATAAATATATGGTAGGTATGCGAGATCGTCATTTGTAGAACAACAAACATACTAATATATGTCACTTGGATTACGATAAGGTACGCTCACGCTCCTGCTTTCGCTTCTGCTGATCAACTTCCTGCAACGAATCCTTGTCGCGCAACGGAAGGACAATTCTTCAATAATTTAAGAATAATAGTTATTTTAACCGTGACCATGACAAATTCTGTTGATTAAAAAAAATTCTAGGTTTAATGTTTTGATTTTTCCATGTCCAAGGCATCGGCGGTTTTGATAAGTGCTGCCGGTAAAAATTTTTGAGAATTTAGGTCTCTTTTTTAAGAAATTTGGTCATTTTTTGTTTAGAATTTATTCTGACTTTCATGTTTTGTTCTGTTTTCTGGGGTTGGGGAGGAATCCCCCCCCCCCCTTCTGGATCTACGTGATAGTCACCTAGGCTTGACCGTACTCCCAGTGCGTGCCGCATTCTCCTTGTGCACCTCGTAGCGGAGAGGCTCATTGTCCGGAATTTTTAACTTTGTCTTTAGAATTTGGCCTATACGGGTGTTCACATCATCCAAAGTAGCATCGCGAGTCCACAGAGCAACCTAAAAAATGAAAAGTAAGGAATTCATTAAAAAATTTCAAACTTTGTCTCCCTTCTGGCGAACATTAACAACAGCACCACAAATATGATCCCCAAGTTCCTCAAACTGCTCTCCAATCACAGCCATCATTACCTCCTGCCAATATTGATCAAGTTTCGCATGGCGACGCTGTTTGTCAACCTTAAAAATAAAAAAAACGGCATAAAAAATTGCTTATTTAGACTTATTGTTAGACATTTATCATGATGGATGTTTAGTTTAAATACCAATCAATATTTCCACAAGGAAATTTATGAGACGAATATTATTCGATGGGACGCATAGCGTAACTTATTAATAAAATAAGTTAGAAAATCGTGCCTGGACCAACCAGCGTCCCCCGGCCAAATTGGCGGGATCTTCCCACATCGGTTTGATGCCTTCCTTGAAAAGATAATAATCGCTGTTCCATCCAATTCCAGAAGCAGGTTGAATGTGGTTGTACAAACTACATAATCATTAAAATTGACAAATTGACGCCCAGAAAATTGTGACTTACGCCCAAAAATCCTCGACGGTGTCAAACAACGCCACCGACTTCAGACATTGTTCCCATTCCTTGTTGCGATCTCCCTTCAAGTACCATAAGACCCTATCGAATAAAAAAATATATAAATTCGTTTTTTAGTAATTTCTACCAGCGATTCTGCAGTGGATGGCGTTGAGTGAATTCCGGGAGCATGCTCGTTTCAATTTTGATGTTCTCCGTAGCATGGGAAGGTTTAATTCCGGTGATCTCATCTGGGTCAGGGCTATTCGTATCTTTATTTTCGTCGTCATTAACAGACAGTTCGTTTGCGTTCGACATTAATTCAGTCATATTCAGATTTACACTATAATATAAACAAAACAATTTACACATATTTGGCATTATACGGTGATAAAATTAGAAATTTGAAGGAAAAATAAATAAAAAAAATTAAAAATCAAAGATTTTACAAAATCATAGATTTTTATTCTTAGACATGATAAATCTGATGCCAGATTCGTGATCATAAATAACTAATTAATTAATTAAAGAAAATCAGGGGGTGAGGTAAACTGGAAAAGTCGAAAAAATTGACCATTTTTTAAGAAAATGATCAAAAAAATTTCCTGGCAGTCCCTATCAATTAACGTTATAAGGCAGCTTAAATGCAACCTACGGGACCAGTAACCCGTATGCTAAAAAACGGTGTTGTTTAACTGAAAACCCGTATGCTAAAAAACGGTACTATTTATCCCCGATTTCGAGGTAAACGACACTGTTCCCTTTTTTAGAATACGGGGTAAACGGTAAACAGTCCCCATTTCTTTGCTGCCATTGAAAGGGCCGTTTACCCTGCCATTGGGGTAAACAGCACATTTTCTTTCTTTTAGCATATGGAGTAAATCGCGTCTCCAAAAATGGTGCTGTTTACCCGGGTAAACTACCCCAAAAATCAGGGTATTTTTTTAAGATACGTGTTTGTCCCAATTTTGTTGTCGGTTGCTCTGATTTTACAAATGAAAGTGATATGGTGAAATACGATATTTGTGGCAGGCCAATCGTTATAACTCGGTTCAAGCCAAACCTAGGGAAATGAGTTTGATGTAAAATAGGGAAAAAATTAGCCAAAAATGAGCTTAAGCATGTTTGAAAAGGACCAGTCTAAAAAGAGTCAATAGCCAGAACAATGATGTTTGGCCAAATTCAGAGTATTTTGGCCATGGCTTTTTCGATCAATTTCAAAGAAACTGATGAGTCATTTATTTGTAGTCTATTTTTTACAACAATTTCTGTAGTTTCATTTGAGCCAAGTTATAATAAAATGAGCTGTAAATATTGACCACCGTTTTTGGATATTTAAATAAGTAAATTTCTATTAGGCATTTAATAAAAAACAAAAATAAATGTGAAGTCAATATGACATTTAATAAAAATAAAACAACAAATAAGATATTTTATCACAACAAATTTAATTGGAGGTGAGTTCCAAAATCACAACAACTACATGAATATAATGGATTATGGCAGAATATTGGACATAACAATAGTCCTAATACGAGGATTAATCAAACATAAATTCCAATTGCAAATAAAAATTTGCGGAAATACATCAAAGATATCAAGTTGGTGTCTAACAAGGGCCAGGTCCATCATCTTGCGACAAAGGTTTGGTCGCAGCAACCTTGAAGAATACCCTTAACGGTGGAAAATAAAGATTGGGCCCATTGCTGTTCTCCACTGCTCCAAAACTCACTCGTGGCTGTACTTGCGATGGACGGTGCCCAGATGGCTGCCGTAAGTGCCGGTGTGTTGAGCAATCATCCGGTTGAGTTGCCACATCAGGACTTCCACGTCCCCCAATTTGTGGCCAGCACTCCGTTCCAAAATTGAATTCTGAAAAAATTGAAAATCCTTTGCTTCGAACATATTGATGGGTTCGAATAATTCTTACCCAGTCGCCGACTTTCCTCATACGCATTGCAAGCAATAGACTCGCAGCGGCGATCAGCGACTCCGAGCGTCTACAATGCTCCAGATATAGTAGTGAAGTTTCCAAAATGTAACGGGCCAGCGTCAGCGTTTCCATGGTCTGCCGTAGTACCTTGAAAATAGTCAAATTTATCAAAATAGTACATCCAATCACCACATAACAAACTGACTCTGGCATAGCGACGCAAAAAACGGTAGGACAGTGGAGTTCCAAGGTCAAAGTTGAGCACACACAGCAGCTCCCGTTCCATTGCCATCATCTGTTTGCGGGTGAAGGCGTCCTCTGACAAGTAGATGAAGTCGTCGATGAGTGGTGGTGCCCGTTCCTAAAATGTAAAGAATTCAGGATAAAAAAGCCAATGATCACTCACGTCGAATTTGCAGGCGACAAACATCGCCGTCGACGCGAGCAGCTGTAAGTTGTTGCGCTTCACAGGGACCGCCGACCGGCTCAGAAACAAGTCGAACAGTTTGATGGCCAAGTACAGCGTCTCGTGGTTGAGCTCAAAAGTTTCCTGGAGATCGACGAGCCAGTTGACAATCTCGGCGCGCATGAACCAGGACAGTTGTGGCTGCTTTGCTAGGTAGTCATCGACGCGAAAAAGGACCTAAACATTGGAAAATCATTGATTGTTAAGAAGTGGGATGCCAAAAACAACTCACTTCTCTGTGCCTGTAGTAAGTGAAGATATCCCGCGAATACTGCGCCATCGCTGTCAATTCCCTGGCCTGCTCGCGATCAACATCGAATCCGCCATCCTTGTCCCCAACAGCGAATTTGGCACGAGTTGCATTGACGGTCGCTGGCTTCCGGCGTTTTTGTTGCACAGCGACAACATCGGTGGATTCCGGCAACAACCGCGCGCCAATAGAGAAGTGCTTCTTATTGGAATCCAGGCACAACACATCCGCAATGTCCTGAAAAAACAATCAATTAAGCATCGTGATTAAGATCAAATTTGTAGAAAAACGGACCGGAAGGATGGACGATCCGTCGGTGGATTTGTCGTTGCTGTCCTCGTTGTTTCTGTTGCGCTTTGGCTTTGGTGGTCCTTCCTCGTCGTCATCAGCGGGTTGGCCGGTTCTGACGATGTTCGCAACTTGTCGCTTGAGTCCGATGTGTGCCGGTGCTGCAGCAACATTGTTGTTGTTGTTTTTGGTGGCAGCTTTTGTTGCGATCCTCTTGGTTTCCCGTTGCTGCTGTTGACGACGACAGCCACCGACTTGCACATTCGGGTCCCGAGCACGGAGCAGCATCTTGGCGAGAGGAAAGGCTGAAAAAGAGAGAAGGGTGAATCATTTAACAAAAAAATGCAAAAGGTGACCTGTGTGTGAGAGCTGGAAGAACACAAAAATTGTGGAAGAACAACGCTGCTGATGATGCGAGACGAATGGTGATGAGTGAGTAGAATGGTGGAATCCAACAAAAAGTCGCACTTTTATACTTGNGAAAGCCAGCAGATTTCCACATTTTTCTGACGCGGATTTTATATAAGAGTAGTTAAATTTAACATTGTTTTCTGTAATTTTCTCTGCCCGTTCATTTTTTGTCAAATTTTTTTTAAGTTACATAATGGTCCATATATTTTTTTACCTCAAATCGTTTGAACATGTGAATATCGGAAATTATTACAACGAAAACCTTCCTTCAGTAAAGGATGGGACCGGTTGTTAGTTTTCAGCTTTTGAAAATATTTTGGTGTTGGCGATCTGTCTTTTTTCCCTTTCTTTGATAATATTTTTTTCGTTTCATAAATTGGACTCATTCCTAACTCGAGCAAAAAAATAAAGAGCAGTAAGAAAGAATAAAGAATTCGATTCATAAAAAGGAAGTATACTGTGCAAAAGTTTTTTGGCCTTAAAATTAGCAGACATGATACAGTATGAGCAGATCTCTCGTTTTGAGCAGATCCCTCCTTCGCTACCCCTCTGAATATCGAAAATCTGAATATCGAATAGGGTAAAATTCATCCCAATATCGAATCTATCAAAAAAGTCCGAATATCGAAAATTTGAATATCGAAAATATGAATATCGAATAATGTACGATAAAAATAGGGCGCCGATTGAATTGCTTTGAACCCTCGATCTTTCGAAGCGAATCTTTCACTGAAGTGACAGAGAAAAATAACGGAAAAAGAGTACACAGAGAAAAGATTCAAAGAGAAAGTTCATAAAGGAAAACTTCCTCTTCGTAAAATCGAGGAGCTAAAAAAAAGTTTGGAATTCAATGGGATTTTTACGCTGATTTTAAAATTCTTCCCAATATCGAATCTATCAAAAAAAGGCCGAATATCGAAAAATCTGAATATCGAATTGTATAAAATTCGTCCCAATATCGAATTTACTAAAAATTATTGCTATTTCACTTTCTTCCAACCCTAATTATCTAGTAAATAAATGAAAATTCGTGTCGGCTCTCGCCTCCAAGGCCTGGGTGGCCAGGGAAGTCAGGGCTCTGAGGGTGACCGGGATCGGAATCACCGTCTCCGGCGCCCAAGTCCCTTGGCCAGGCTTCGAGTGGGCGCTGGGGCCTGGAGGAACCCACTCTTGGCCAGCCACCGGGTGCGCGCCATCCTCCGGAAGTTTCCCTCCTTTGGCGGATAGCATGAACACTCGGGTTCCCTCGTCCCAGCCCTCAGCATCCGTTGCGCAGTGATCAGCGTGCTGATCAGGTCCACTCCCAGTGGCCGACTTCACCAACTCTCCCAATGTGTCGGGCGAGCCGTACCCTTGTATGTGGAAAGCGTGCTTCCGTGGTTTTCCGCGGGCGCTCCCCCGGTTCCAGGCCTTTCACTCCCGAAGTACTGCTCGAACTCCACGGGAGGGCCCTCTTCCATTCCCGCCTTGATCGGGTGCCCCTGGGCCTCAAGGCCCTTGGGCGAAGCCTTGGCGGGGCCTGGCGAGGCTTGACGGGGCCTGGTGACGCCGGGCGGTGCCGTCGCCAAAGGCGACCTGGGCCTCGCGTCATGAACTTCCGATCCGGGATCAACTCGGATTGGAAAGGGTAATTTCTTGTTTTCGGGACTGAGTCCCACCTGTAAGTGAGTTTTGCGACCTGACGCCCCTTTTCCGCTTTTCGCGAGAGCAAGGCTCTTATGGGCCTTCTCCCAGATCCACGCCATCATCTCGGACTTGGTCCCGTAGATGTTGGGTTGGACGTGTTCAGGATTCATCTCGGACTTAGCCCGGTCCGTGCATGACTCAACCGGATGGGTGGGTAATTTCTTGTTTTCGGGACTGAGTCCCACCTGTAAGCTTCTCATTCTCGTTCCTCCCGGGCGTTCAGCCCCCTCCGCAACTCCATTCACGCCAGGTGACGACGCACCTCGGTCCTCATGGCACTTTCGGCCAAATCCGCTGCTCTCCTCCCGTTTCGAAACACCCTTCTGGCGTCCTACTGTTGGGTCCTTATAGGTAATTGGTGCTAACAATTACAAGTTCCAAACAATTAATAATAAATATTTATTTTGCGAAATAAGTCAATTGTGGGAATGAACAATTGAGGGGCAAAATATGTGGATACAATGGAATGAAAGAATGAGGAAAGGAATGGGAAAATGGAAAGCACGCGGGATCTATTGTCATCAAATTTGAATTACTTATTGGCGCGCTTCCGCCCCAACACCTCCCCTTTTAAGAAGCGACGATGTCCTCGGATTCGTCCATGTCCTTAGTGCTTCTTCCTAAAGGGTTCCGGGGAATACCTATTCGGTGGTCGGCGATTCCGCTCGGGATAACGCCGGACAGGACTCTGGGATCAGACTTCAGCCGCGTTCGGCATTGACGATTCCGTTCCGCAACTGGCGGTGCCGGAAGGTTGAACGTCTCGTTCAAAATGGCCAGTGGATCCTTGTCCTCCGTGTGTCGGCTCCGCAGCTGATTTGCATGATACCGACCTCCCGTCCCGTCGGAAAAACACACGTCATAGATCACTCCAGTGCATCGGGTGACTCGTCCGGCTCTCCAGTTCTGCACGAGACGATGACGAGCGAAGACATTTTCATCGACCTGAAAGGTCCTCGGCCTGGTTCCAAACAACCGGTTGAACTGCTTTTCATTCTGCTCATCTTGGTCGATCGGATTAGGTGAAGGTGGCATCAGTAAGTCCAGTGTTGTGCGCGGCCGGCGACCCATGAATGCTTCGGCTGGACACTGTCCATTGGGCAGAGCATCATTCGGCGTCGTCCGGTACGTTGCTAAGAACGTTTCGATGATTCTCTGGTCCGCTGTCCCCTCCCCTTTTAATTTTCGGAAGGCCCGCTTGAAGGTGCCAACAAAGCTTTCCGTCTGCCCATTTGAAATGGGACTATTCGGGATGATTAGGATGTATTCGATGCCATTTGCTGCCTTGAAACGCGCAAACTCCTTGCTGGCAAATTGAGTTTCATTGTCCGTGACGAGGACTTCTGGAATGCCATGTTGGATGAAAAGATGGCGCAGTTTATCGATGATAGCCGCTGAAGACTTGTTGCGCATTTCGCAGACCTCGGGATATTTCGAAAAGGCGTCCACAATGACGAGAAAATTCTTTCCGAAGAAGGGTCCGGCAAAATCCACGTGAATCCGCTGCCATGGGCCTGTTGCTTTCGGCCAAGATTGGAGCGGTGACTTCACTGGCGCTCTCAAAGACGCGATGACAGATGGATTTTCCGTTTTTCTTACGTTTGTTTTAGGTTTCATAGCCTTGGCCCTGACAGGCTCTTGGCTGCACGAATTGCTGGCTTGAATTCTCTCCTTGATCTGTCCAAGAAGCCCAAAAGCGTCCATGTTCTGCACGCTTAGCAGATTTAGCGATCCTCGCTTGGCTACGTAGAACACTTGTTCAGTCGAATTTCCATCGAATTCGAACGTGCCAAAGCCTTTTCGGATGGGCTTGCTGGGATCCATCGTAGAATTTCGCATACTCGCTGCATTTCTTGGTGGCCGGGGATCCGATGGACTCATAAGTCGCTTCATCGATCACATTGACTTCAGCCCCGCAGTCAAGCACGAACTGGACTGGCTTCTTGTTCAACTGCACTTCAATTTGAAGAAGTGCTGATGCATTGTTATGCTTCAATGCTGCTGCCGTGACTCGCACAAGTCCCAGATTCTTGGCCTCTATTTCCTCATGTCCTCTTGGGTGGTTCCTTTTCCACTCCTGGACCTTTTCACACTGGGACTGCAGGTGGCCCTTCTGGTTGCACCTCCGACAAACTGTGTTTCGGTGGCCGCAATCATTTGCAAAATGGCCTCTTCCGCATCTCCAGCAAGGTCGCGAGGGTACATGGGTTTGGCTCTTTTGATCCTCGGACTGTGTACTGCTGCAACTGTCACGATTGCTCTTCCCCTTCCCGAAAGCATTCACGCTTCTTGAGNTGATCATGAAGGTGATGCAATCCTCGATGACATCATCATACTTGACCCTGTCGCCATCTTGGGTCAGCTTGGTGAGGATGCGTTGGCGCAATGCTGCTGCGTCCTTTGGCGATTTGAGGGCAGTCAGCAACATCAGACAGTTGAACTGCTGCTCCTTCAGCTGTGTGAACTGGAAATCCCTTAGCAATTGTTTGTGCCGATTTACGAATTGTCGGAAATCTTCATGTTCTTCCCTGCTCGCTTTCAAGCACTCGTAGCGATCGACGAAAGTTGACTGCTGCCTAGCGAACAGCTTCATCAGATTTGCGACTGTCTCATCGAAGGATTTGCGACTGTCTCATTACCTTTTTAGGCAAGCAAAATCTGCTGTACTCGCTGAAGGCCGTTTCCGAAAGTTTATTCATCAGCGCCTTTACTTTCAGGTCACTGGACAAACTCGGCGCCGCACAGTCAATGCCGAATTTGAAGCGTTCAATCCATTCGGTGACGCGGCTTTTGTCATCGCTTGGCTCGAAAGGCATGATGTCTGGCAGTGGAGGGACGATCGGGGCCTGTGGATGACCGATGGCAGCAGCGGAAATTCCTGCTCCTGCAGCGGTTTGACCTTGGTGCTTGATCAGCTGCGCCATCATCGCCGTCAGGTCCTTCATTGTGACCTCCGGCTGTGCCATTTTCGGATGGATGTCGACTACTTGAACTGCTCGGCGGATGTGAAAAATGGGTGGGCTAAGCACGCGCTACATGCTTGTGCGAAGCTGGATGATGTGCTCGAGCTAGCTACAAGCTAGACAACAACCAATTACAAATTGGTGCGAGCAGGAATGCCGGAAAAATGTGTAGACTGTTAAGGACTCGCCTAGAGTGCTTAACAGACCGCTTCCTCTGACAAAAATCGCCTAGATATTTGCCAGGAAATTGCTGATGTAGAAAAACTGAGTTCAGTCGAAGCGGTGATTGATGATTCCGAATTCCTGTCGGTGGGGAAAATCAAAAAAAAATTTACCGATTTTTGAAGATTTCTTATGCAGGGGATTTCAGCGCCTGAATTCTTGTTTGCAGGGCGTCGCCAATTATGTTGGGTCCTTATAGGTAATTGGTGCTAACAATTACAAGTTCCAAACAATTAATAATAAATATTTATTTTGCAAAATAAGTCAATTGTGGGAATGAACAATTGAGGGGCAAAATATGTGAATACAATGGAATGAAAGAATGAGGAAAGGAATGGGAAAATGGAAAGCACGCGGGATCTATTGTCATCAAATTTGAATCACTTATTGGCGCGCTTCCGCCCCAACACCTACCCGGACGTCGGATACGGCGAGGGGAGCCCCCACGGCTCGGCTTATCAGCTCCATAGGCGCGGTCGATGGTCACTGATGACTAGGGCCGTACATTTCCAGCCCAAAAAATTGGCAAATATGACCATAAAATATGACCAAAAAAATCCCGAAATATGCCCAAAATATGCCCCAAATTTTCCAAATATGCCTTAAATATGACCGAAAATTTCGCTAAAATATGCCTTAAAATACAAAAATTTTGCTCAAACAACATAATAAACTATTTTTAAAGCGGCTTTTGCATATTTAATGTTATTTCAAAACAAAAATTAAAAGTTAGATTTTTCCAGGTCCAGAGTGCCAGTGGCCCCGATTAGAGGCCACCGGAGAAAATTTTTCTGAAAATTTGCATATTTCCCTTAAAGAATTTGATCATTTTTGTTTTGTAAATATGAACGATAAATATGAGCATTCTGAATAATTTTTGGGCAAAATTTTCAAATTTCGTCTAAAAATGCCGAAATATGACCAAAATATGCCCGAAAATGCCCAAATATGACGGTCATATGCCATATGCCCAAAAAGTCCAAAATATGCAAAAATATGACTTTAGAAATCCACTTTAGAAGGTTCAAATCATGGTAAAAATGCTTTTTACGTGATTTTCAGGCCATTCTGAGCTCGCAAAAAAATATGACTTTGCTGGAAATGTACGGCCCTACTGATGACTAGGGCTCGGAATCTTATGGAAATCCATATTTTTTCTGCTCACTCAGAACGGCCTGGAAACCACGTAAAACACGTTTTCCACTTGATTTGAACCTTCTAGCTTGCATTTTAGGATCCATATTTTCCATATTTTTCCATATTTCGGACTTTTTATCCATATTCCATATTTTTCATATTTTCGTCCATATTTCGCCATTTTTTAAGAAAATTCTTAAACAAAAATGCAATAAAATCCGAAAATTTATGATTTTTTTAAAAAAAATTTTGGAAAAAATTAAAAAAAATTCTTCGGAAAAAATTTTCAGTTAATTTTCAGAAAAGGAATATGAAATTAAACTATTTTTTTCCTCCGTAAATTCATTTTTAAATATTAAAAATGATTTTTAGAAGAAAAATTTTCATTTTTTCTGCCAAAATTTCGCTAAATTTTATTCATATTTTCCATATTTTTGTCCATATTTGGCACTTTTTTATCCATATTTTATGGCCATATTTCGCAATTTTTTGTCCATATTTTTCCGAGCCCTAGTAGGGCTCGGAATCTTATGGAAATCCATATTTTTTCTGCGCACTCATAATGGCCTGAAAATCACGTAAAACACATTTTTAGCTTTATTAGAACCTTCTAAAAGAAACACGTCGCCCAGCGGTGGCGTGCCGGTTTGGCCGTCGGGAGTAGCCCATTGGGGATTAGGAATTCGGGAAGGGTACAGGGTCCAAGGGTCCCCGGGAGATGGGCTCTGGGGTTGATCAGGCCCCAGCCTCCGATCCCCCGGTCCCCATCCGATGAGTCATAGAATAAGGCTCTTTATCTCGAGATCGGATGGATGAATGACCACGAAACAGCGATGCAAAAGCCTTTTAAGGCGATCGAGTGGGGGAACGGAAGGATGGGAAAGATCAGAGTACAACGGAAATGGTGAATAATAGAAGAACGGGGACCTGGGAAAGCCTCGACCTAACATCTCCCTTCCCCCTTTAGACCGTCCCTGGTCTATAACCAAAATTTTCTAACTTTCGTCAGTTTCTCTAACCCATGGAAACACACTAAAAAGAACCTAAACCACTTTTTAATCTCTCCTGGGCTATTCATGCCAAAGCCAGCCCCACCACTCAACCAGGATCGTCCCTGATCCACACCAGCCCCACAATCGCCGAAGCGTCCGGGCAAAATGCCGGGGTTTCCGCCGAAGCACCCCTTTAGGCCACCAACCTCACTACTCTACCAACCTGCCGAGGCAAAATCAGCTCAATCTAGTGCGTTTCCGTGAGAAAACTAAAACCCTCTAAATTCTGCCTAAGCTCAACCCATTGCTAGAAAACACTTCTAAAAATAATGAGCTCAAATCCAGGTCCCAAAATAGAAATGAATGAGTGAAGAAAGAGAAAAAACAAAATGGAATGGAAGGATATGGAGAGTTGGAAATTAGCAGCCAACAGATCATCGTCCGAAGTGGTACTTCCACAGGAGCAGATGGGTGACGAAGCATGGACCAGTCGCCGACAGCAGACGAAAACAGCACACCGCCAAACGCACAGGCACAGCTGAGAACAAAGCAAAGAGGACGGAGATGAGGAGCAATGGGCCAGGTCGAGGGTCAGGAGCAGAGAACATGAAGGAGGCCAGAGGGGCAAGGAGGCGTAGTGAACAGGGTATGATGTAGCACACAGTGGGATGCCGAGGCATGTCGAAGTCGGTCACCAGTGCATGGTCACCACCTGAAAGGAAAGGGGTGTTAGTGCTAGTTTGCTTATTGATAAATTGAAAACAAACCACCAACTTTACCAGAAATGGAACAGATGAAGAGAAGACAGGCCAGGAGAGAAGGATGGTGACGGAGGGAAGGAGCTAAATTATAAACAGTTTTCCTAGCAAAAACCCAACCACCCCACTTAACCGACTGAACAGCGCCAAGAGATAGAGGATGAAGGCCAAGCCGAAGAGAAGGGAGGATCAACTAAAACCACAAAAACTAAGACCCCCAACATTCCATTCCCAACCAAGCCGCCGAAGCTTAAACCCGAGGGAACTTACCGAGACAGGAAGAGCTCTCTTAAAACAAGAACAGATTAATCCCCAGAACCCTTATAAGCAAACCCAAAACAATGCCGAAGCCCCATACGACGGCACACGACTCGTCCCTCAGCGCAATCCGGAATACCAGCCAAGGCCGGTACTCGCGCGGCTGATCACGCAATCGGCCTCTTCATCAAGCTCTTCCTCAGTTCGCGGCGCCACAACCGCTCTCATCACAGTCCTCACCCGGACGTCACCAGCTCTCCTTGCCGCACACGCAGCCGGCACCACATAAGTGACACCGTGCAAAGGAGTCCAACACTCGACCGGCAGCTCTGCGGCTTTCACATCAACAGCCATCCCGAGCTCGAAGCGGCCTAGGCCCCCTTCCCCTTACACATCCTCCTTCCGGAAGCGCACTCTCCGTCCATTGGTAAGCTCGACGTCCAATCCACAGACGGCCCCTGTGCCTCCAGTCCGGCTGAATCCAACCACCACAGCCCTCTCCGTCCATTCCTCCGCCGGAGCGATCCTCTCCACTTGCGTTGCTCGCCAAGGAGAGTTCCAGCGCTTTGCATCGTTGCTCCAGTCGCCGAAGCGATCATCCAGCCAGACTCTCAAGAGCCTTCACTACCACCACGTCTCCAAGCCTAGCTCCGCCAAGGCGTTCATCCAGTCTCAGGAGGTCTGGCCGCTTTGTCTCCCGATTTGGAGACGGCAATACCGCCAAAACAGGAGCCGCATCCTGTTGTGCCACCATGTATTTCATATGGTAGACTAATACGCTGGCAGGCACGACGAACGGAAGCGCTGCAGTCATTTTTCCCACCAAATGCCGAAGCAGAAACGATGAGGCAGAAAACTAAACGAAGAAAAACGCAGTCGTTAAATTCCAACAAGCACAACAAACATCCAAGCACCCACAACTTCCAAAAAGAAAGGTTTTAACACCCCTAAGGCAACGCTGCCATCGACAACCAACATAAGACACCTGAAACTGCCGAAGCATTTAGTAGAAGCCCCATTTCACTACTCCTACAGATGTCGAATAGGCCCGCTCATCACCGCATCTCCCTTCTTGATATACTGCCAATTGGCTATTTTCGCTTCAGACACTCTTCTAAGCCATAATTTAGTGTTTTGCGATTTTCCAGGCGCCAGCTGATGATAAACTACGACTTTCTTCTGCCGAGGCATGAAACGCACGTCACTGAAAAGCCTAAAGAAATCCATTCCTAGCACCCCGTCAAAATCTTCTGCCAAGGTCACATCATCCGCTACAAGTACCCGGTGTTCATGCTCCACAGTTCCAAAGTCGACATCAACCACCATTTCTCCGACGACATCAACCATCCCGCCTAAGCAGGAAATCTCCAGCTGCTTCAACCATTTTTCCTGCTGCCAAGGCAGCTTCAACCCCTTAGCTTTGCTGACAAAAACGACGGAGAACGGAACGGAAGTCGCCAGAATTACCTTGGCACGGCGCCCGTTCAAATTAACCGCAGTCCACGGAGGTTCAAAATCTGGCCACAACGAATCCCGATTTGCCAACTTGATGAACAAGGGCAAGTCCTTCTCGGATGCACCAACATCAACCGGAAAAACAGACGAACTTGTTCCTGCCGAAGCCGATTCACCAACTGCCGAAGCCAACCGCACTGGACAGTTCCAATCTAAGTGTCCGACTAATTCACATCTAAAACAGAATCCCGCGCTGATTGCCTCATCACAATATTGAACTAGATGGCCACCCCGACAAGCACGGCAAGTCGGGCGAGCAGTACACATTTCTGGCGCCGAAGCTCAGAAGAAGTCCTTCATATTCGAGACTGCGCTGCCGATTTCCGAACACCAATTCCAACAATGCACCACTCTCTCTCCCTTCCTCATCCATCAGCCGCCGCCATTCTGCATTCTCTCCGCGCGGCACCGAACTCACAATGTCCCGATACAGTTCAACAACATTAGACGACACTTTCCACCCATTACCATCCCCAAGATCACAATTCACCAATGACATCGCAAACAACAGAGGGAACAGACTCAAAAACTAGCAAGCGAAACTACCAGAGAACGCAAAAGCAGCAGACGACAACTAAAGTAAAATGCAATTCTAACAGCTTATTTGAACCATTACTGCCCAAAGAAATAAAATGCAATACTTCCAAAAAACCCTAATTTACAACTGATTATGCCGAAGCCTAGCAAAATCCACAAAATCTTACTCAAAGTAATCTCTACGGACAGTTCCCCATATTCCCACACCTACTGCAGATAAGTGCCCTCTTTTTATACAATATCAATTGAGTTCCTATATCCCCTTCACTTTTCCTTCTTTTCATGCTCTCCTTCAAGACACATTTCTTCTCTCTTTCTTCCCCAAATTGTTTGCTGATCCCCTCCAATATACTTTTCGCTGGAGCTCTCTCATAATCATTCAGTTTATCGACTAACTCCCCCGTTACATGCCCAAGTAACCCATTAGAACTGTTTTCTTCATCGCTTCTTCTAGCCCTTTTGTCCTATCTAAAAAAAATCCCTCGACCACTCATCTAAAATCTTTTTAAGTATCACATCAATACAATAATTCGCCGAAGCCATCACTTTCCCTCCAAATGACCCCACTTAAAATCCCAAACTCACAACAATAAAGACGCCGAGACTGCTACGTCACTCAACAAACTGCCGAAGCGCAGAGAACTTCGAGGTCGACCACAAAATCTGAAGAAAAAAAAACCCTAAATAAAATGGGTGAAAAATTGGCTTGGGTTCAGAATGATCTAAATATAAACCAGATATCCCAAAAATCTAACCATTGCAAGAACCCGTCACTTAAACAAAAATAAAAAAGGTTAAACAAACAGGCTGTTAAAAAAAACGAATCTTATAAGTTAATCTTCCTAAAAAGAGGAACCAAGGGAGAGGGGAAAAAATCTAAAAACTACAAGAGACATTCCTTGAAGAAAAAAAAATGCCCGCACAAATTGAAAATCAACTGCCCAATAAATCCTCATGAATTAGAAAAGAAAGCGAGAAGAAAAAAAAATTCCTAAATTTAATTACATACAATTAACTTTCAGAAAAACACGGCTACCCCTTAGCCACCAAAGGATTTTTGCGAAACATTTTCTCTAGGCCTAAGCCAACAAAGAACTTTCAGTTCTCAAGGTCTTGCCAAAAGTCAAAATAACCAAAAATCTAGACATACAAATCTGAAAACCGTTTAGACCAAAAATCCGATTCGATTTTTGTCCAAAAAGGGAAAAAACCATCAATAAAAGGTATCTTTAGTGATCCAAGACTGCCGCAGCAAAAAAAATCAAATCCTAACCTGCATTAAACACACCCACATCCCATCTCAGATTACTGGGACATGAAAATGAGAAAGAAAACTTTGGGTTTTCTTTTTTTTTGGTATTTCAAATAAGCATTTGTAACTATTTCCCTATTAGGCCATCAGCAATCATCCAAAGTCGAGATCCAACAGAACCTTATTAAATATGTTTCTGTTTAATAAAAAAAATCCTCACCAATTTTCATTCTTATAAATGCCTAGGCAAAAATTTCATTTCTTAAAACCATTACCTACCCTAAATTGGGTAAGCCCTATTACGAATACCAAACTCAATCCTGACAAAAGCACGGTTCAGCTTACACTCCTTAAAATTTGCTACAAATTTACAGACCCTACGGAATTAAGGCGTTCCCTGATCACCTAAAGCAAAATAACATGATGTATTTTAGAAGAAAAAAAATGCTCAAAGCTTTCAAATTTACAAGTCCAAACTAAAAACCCTAAATTTACTAAATATGAGAGAAAATCTTTGAAAACAGGCATAGACGAAATTTTCGTGAGAAAAAAAATGTTAAGAATATGTGAGAGATTTATGCTTAGGGCTTCGGACAAAAAAAAATCTGGAGTAAAAGCGTAAATATGGCCATAAAATATTGAGAGAAAAAAACCCAAATATGGACCAAACAATATGGAGTTTTCTTCAAACATCGACAAAATAATGTAGAAAATATAGGGGAGGAGAGAAAAAATTATAATATACGGCCCAAAAATAAAATTTTTACTAGCACTAATTTTGTGAAGAAAAATTGATTTCAGAAGCAACAATTTTCCAATTTAATTTAAAAAAAAATCTAATGTACCAAATAGAAGATTCACCTTAAGTAAAAAAAATGCGATTTGATTTTTCAGGCCAATCTTGATGCGCAGAAAAAATAGGATTCCATATATGTTTATGATCAGAAAAGGCTGATCTGTGCTCAAAATACCAATTGCTCAGAACTACCAAATTTTCTTGACTTACTTGAGATCTGCCGAAGCAAAGATGCGCCTTTCCACAAAAAATGTGACCACCGCCAAGCGTCGCTTCTCACAACTAAAGAAAGGAACTACGTTATATATGCATTTTAATGGACTCAAACCCAAGACCACCAAACAAGCGAATACAATTTCCAATTTTCCCCAGGTGTGGGGACTTCTAAGTACTAATTTGTAGGCCAAACAGCGAAAAAAAGGGGAAAAAAAATTTTTTAACGGGGTATGATTTCTAAAAATTCCCAAATGCAAATTTAGAATCCAGTAACTACTCTTTAATTCTGCTAAAACTATCTCTAGAAGATACATGAGCCATATACTGCCGAAGCACCGAGACTAGCTGATTATCAATCCATACGCAGATTAATTATTTTAGAGTCGAGAAGGGAAAAACAGTTTTTGGGCTAAAAGTTAGTATCCAATAGAATTAATCACGTTCTTTTCTCAATAAGCACAGGAACTTTGTGCCCAAGCACAGGGACTACACTCTTACCCATTTTCTGCTAGGTCCAAGACCCGATAATTATTTGGAAAAGAGAAATTCAGAAAAACTTTTCAAGCAGAATTTCCCAACCATGCGCATAAAATACACAAAAAGCTCCAAGAAAACAAAAATCAATGCTCAAAAAAATGGTGCCACTTTCTTATTCAGACTTTTCCGAAGAGAATATTTTTGTTTTTTTTAATACCTTTGCGAAAATAATAAAAATTAACTAATCTGGAATTCACAGAATTGCAAAAAAATACTCCCAAAATTTCAACAATACAAAGAATAAAAAAACGACAATCACTCAGAAAGGCACCCAATATGACGAATTTGCCCGAAAATGAAATATAAAAAGGTTGTAATATGCAGAAATATGCGAGAAAATAAAACAAACAAAAAAAAATAAAATTATGACTCTACCACAGAAAATAAAATTATAATTTCAGGACTATTCTGCATTTAAAAAAAATTCCATCCCAGCATACCCAACCTATGCATTTCCCCGACACAAAAACAAAATTGACGTCCAAAATGACGGTCACCAAAGAGATTTTGAAAATAATGAAAAGGATGGGTTACTAGGAAAAAGGATTTTAGGGTTCTGAACATCGCAACCAAGAATTAATGAACCATATAACGCAGAAGCTCAAAACCTAATTAATTTTAAGTTCCCCTATGAGTCAAAGTTTACTACAAACAATTATGCTATACAGAGCAATGGTCTCAAGTACCCTGCCATACCTCTGCCAATATGAAGAACTATGTGAAGAAGGAATGCACTAATAAAAAACGGCTATTTTTTTTACGTCTCCGGCGGTCCTAATCGGGGCTGCCGGTTCCACAATAGTGCCATGAAATTTTTCTAAAAACACAAAAGCTTGATCAGATTTCAGAAACGGCCTAAAACGCGAATTTTCTTCGGATCCCCCTTCCGAGAAAAAAAATTTCTCTTGCCCCCCTTATCCCGAAATCCTAGATTCTCAAAAAAAGATTCAAAAATATGCACAAAATGAATTTCACAATTGCCGCAAAAATAATAATAAAAATAGCCAAAAATTATCAAAAGCTCAGAGCGCACAAATTACTCTGAAACGTAGCAAATGCCATGTTTTGGACTTTTGCCATTTTTTAAAAATATTTTCTGAGTTGAGCGTAGTCAAAAAAAAATAATAACCTTCTTAAGAAAAAGATTTGAAATTCTCAGAATTTTAATCCGTCGGCTCCTACTGGGGCCGGGGCCGCTACCCCTCATGAGAATAATCACTTTTTTTAACCAACAAAATTGATCAATTTTTCAGGGAAGACTATGAATTTCCCAAAAATTTCTCCGGCCACCACCTCTTCAGAAAGTGAATTACGTTTTTTGACCGAGCCTTTAGATAATTAAGGGGAAAAACAGGAATATGAAACGGCAGTAATAAGCTATAAATGTCATGATCTTCGAGAACTGAGTTGTGCGCCCTACAAAAGCTCCAAATATTAACTAAAATATGTTTTTTTTTAAGGTAACGATGCTCAAAATTAGGAGAAAGAGAAAAAATGTGCAGCACAACAAGGGCTCCCAAAATTGCAAAAAAATGAAATTGAGCGTCAGTTGAATTGCCTCAAATCTATTATTTCCTACAGATTTCATTACAGCAGGAAGAAACAAAAAAAAACTCAGGAGATAAAGCGAAGTTATAATGAACAACTTTCTCGTCATAAAAACATTAAACTATAAAGGGTTTCTCAATTCAATGAGAAAAAAAAATTATTTTACACTATTCTGTCTATTGAAAAGAAAAATTAAAATAGGTAGAAACAAGTACGATAAAAATTAGATGCCGGTTGAATTGTTTTGAATACTTTTTCCGAAGCAAATTTCTCATTGAAGTGACAGAGAAACATACCAGAAAAAGAGTATACAGAGAAAGAGAGGGTGCGAAGAGAAAGTACATAAAGAAAAAAATTTCCTCTTTATAAAGTCCTTCAGTCAAAGAGAAGAAGAAAAAAAAATTCACGCTAATCATAAGAGATCAGGGAAATGCCGAAGCAAAATGATCAATTCCCGATTTAAAATCACAATGCAAAGCTTGAATATGTGGGTTAAAAAAAATTGAATTTATTCTTTCCCACTTCCAATAATCAGAATAAAACATAATTCTCAAAAAAAAATCCACTGTGTAATACCATTGATGAATAGGGAACGGCTAGTTAGGCATGTAGAAAAATAGCAAAATAGGCGCCTAAAATAGACACAAAAATGCCAAAATAGGCAGAAAAATAGGTACAAAAATTCGCCAAAGGGAACTGAATTTGCATTAAAACGTGTTCAAAAAGTAATAAAAACATGTGAAAAATAATGCCGAAACAATAATTTTGACAAAAATATTATTTTATTAATTTTTTTTACGTCTTCAAAATTTGAAATCTCGTTAAAATGCCGAAATTTAAAAGAAAAAAAAATAGGAAAGAAATGGCCAAAAAAAAAATTCATTAAAAAAAGGTATCAAATGTCTAAAATCGCAAGAAAAGGCAGAAATATCTAAAGTTTCCAAATGTGTAAAAACGAAAAGAGGAAAAAAAATGGAAAATAGGCTCAAATAGGCAAGAAATGCCAAATATGCACAAACATTTTTTTTTGGCTAAAAGTTGCAAAATAGGCATAAAACAGGGGTCGTAAATTGGCTTTTATTTCTTTTAAGCATATGGCTTTTTTTTTGGTGGGTCCCATGCTTGGAAAATTAAAGTGCTTATTTTTTTTATGCATTTGTTTTATTTTGGGGTCTGGACGATTTTTCAAAATTCCCTTAAAATTCCATAAAAATGACAAAATTTCTTCAGAAAAAACAATAATTTTCAAAATTTTCTCTGGCGGCCCACCTCACACAATGACTTTTCTTCAAAAAAATGTCTTGAATGACCAATTTTCTTAAGGAGAGAAAAAAAAATTAATTTTTCAAATTTTTCTCCGGCGGCACCTCGAAATACGGTGCAATTTCTCCGTAGACTGCAAAAACCCATTCTTGAAAAAAAAATCTAACTTTGCAAAATTATCATCGGCGCGCCATATCGTCCGCCGACCCTCCTAAAATTTTTTGGTTAAGTCTTGCACACGGGTACCCACCAAACCGAAATCCTGGACCCGCCCCTGCTAGCTCGAAGTAAAAAAATCCAACCTCCGATACAAAACAAAATTACTAACGGGTCCAATACCATAGAGAAAAAGTCCAAAGTCACCCTTTTTTGTGACCAGAGATAAGAACAAAAATATCCTCAAGAATATTCCATAAAAAAATACTCATGCAAATATAATCAGTGAAGTGCCGAAGCATTACTACTACGGTGATTAAATGACCCTATAAACATTTGGCAAATTTCAAAGTGGAAAATGGTAAAAGGAAAGGCGAAATTACAAAACATCAACAATGAAACACTGACGAGTGCGTAGTCGGTGTTTTGGTAGTTCGCTGTTCTATGGTAACGCGTCAGACGCATATGCTCGAACCTAAGCACCTGTGCCCCTCACTATCTCTGCACCGTGTTCTCTCGCACTTTTTGCTCTGTCTTATCGGAGCTTTTGATTTTCCCCACTAGATGGAGTCGCTTGACCATTTTACTAGTAGCTAAATCCATAAGCGCAAAAGTTGACATTGTTGGGCAAAACTAGAGGAAGTAAAACAATTGAAATAGCGAGAAAACATCTTCTTTTGATAATTGAGCTGTCTCCTTTTTCTGCTCGTTCACTTTTTGGAATAAAATACCATAAGCAATTCATTGCACCAAAATCAATGGTTAAAGAGATTCTCCCAAAATGATTTAGATTGACCGATCAGATAAATGCCTAGGCATATTTTAATTGAACTTTCCAAAAAGGCTCAGACAGGAATTTTCTAGTGTCCATGAGAACCTTCTCTGACTTGAATTTACAGTGTTTGTTGATGTTATTCATTGCTTTTCCCTTATTCCTCTCATCGCGAAAAGATAATTAGCTAAAAAGAAAAAGGAAAGTTTAGCGCAAAGTGGGGCACAACTCACTTCATGAGAAACATGACAAACTACCCAAAAACACGGCATTTGCATGACATCTTTTTTTAAGCAATAAAACTTTCAAAAATAGTTCACTATTCACTTCCACATTTAACTGCATTTTTCCCTTACCCAAAAACTTTATTTTTTTCTAATCCAATTTTCTGAAGGTACGGGCGACTGTGGCTTTGTTAGGGGCCACAGTGAGGGTTTAATAAAAAAATTCATTTTGACGGTTTTATTAGAAATTTGGTCATTTTTTAATTTTCACTTTCAAAAAAGAAAAAAAAAATCAAAGAGCATGATTGAAAACATGGCGACTTAAAAACAAAAATGGTAAATTTTTAACACAGTTTCCGCCATGTTTACAGGGTACTCCATGGACCCCCAAAAAATTGAATAATATTTAAATCATCCAAAGATTTATGAGTCTTATCTTAATAAATAAAAAAAGGAAACAAAAACCTGCCTAAGCACTCGAGAAGAGATACGATGAAGAACAGGGAAGGAAAACAAGAGAAAGACCGAGAAATTTAGCCTTACATTTTACAGTGGAAATTATTATATATATTAATTTTGCTCTGAAGTTGACCGAGGAAATGCATTAGTAAACGCCACTGAACAACGACCACTGAAAAACAACTTCTTAGTACTAACTGCGAAAAGTAGAAAATGAGAAAGAATAAAGGTGTAGAAAAATAACACGAGAATGTGCTTCCTACCTCGCGCACTAGCTACATGATAGCCGTGAAGGGGTATGGCAGTGAAGGGGTCAGTTGGATTGAGTTACGCCAGTAAATGATAGGGGTACGCAAAAATCGGGGAAAGAAGAGAAAAGAGGTACGCGCGGAGTGCGAGAAGGGGAAAAGAGTTTTTCTTGATGCGTATCCATTAATATGATGAAATTTCAGATCAATTTTGAGAGGGGTTTAAGTTTTCTCCTGCGGCTCCTGTCAGAACTGCCGGCCTCCCTTAATACTGAAATTTCGCCATAAACAGGGCTTCTTAAGCAGCAAATAGCAAGTGCCTAGTTTTTTTTTGGAAAGACCAAACAAAAAAAATTGCGAAAAGAAAAAAAAATACTGTTCAAAGTGCTGAAATATTTTGCTCGCCAGAGACCCCCATCCAAAATGATCTCCCATCGAAAAAGGAAAAGGAAAAAAAAATTGCAGCTTTTTGAAAGGAGTAAGCAATTTGGGAAATGCCGAGGCCCATTGCCCATGTATGATAACAGCGGCTTACAAAAGATCTAATTTCACACTTTCCGAATAAATTCCCAAAACCGGCATCTTTCCTTATGGATCTTCATGCCGGTCGTGAAGAGGGGAAAATCGAAAAGAAAGAGAAACAAAGGAAAGCACAAAAATCATCAAAAAAGGCTCCTAACATACAGATATAGCTAAAAAATAATCAGGTTAGAATTTTTTGATTTTGGAGAGAAAGAAAAAAAAATTTGGAAATCATTTTTTTGGAATTTTCTAGTCTTTAAAAACCCGGATTTTTCCAAGATGTCAAAATTGCTAAAAACGAAATAGTTGGAAAAAAAAATCACTCGAAAATGTATCAAAGAGAATTTTCGAGACATGTATATTTTGGTCATAAAATAATGGAAAATTTTGAAAATTTATCTTGCCTTCCGAGAGATAAAAAGATGAACATTTTCATGAATTACTGTATTGATGGGTGCCTTTAAAATTTTTGAAGGAGAAAAAAAATATTTCTAGCCAGTTCCTAACGAATCCATGCTTAAATGAGTTTGAATTTGACACGGATTTTAGAGGGATAAATAAATGGTGTTTTATTTTAAGTAAAGGACTGAGAAAAAAAAATGTGAGAGATAGAGGGAAATTTTTAGTTTCGAAATCAAAGTCAATTTGCCATTTTTCTGTTCATTATTTTATCTTACCAGAAATTTGCCGAAGCACAGTCAAAAATAAAAAAAAACTAGAAACTATAAAAAGGACATAGCATAAATGTGGATCGCTCTCACAGATTTTTTTGCCATTTATTTCGTAAAAGGTCACATTAAAGAGTTGAATTGCATCCAAATTTCGAGTTTCTTCGTTTTTTTTGACTCAAAAATGATCCTTTGATGACCTTGGAGTGTGGATAAGAATAATTACAGGTAAGATAGTCGCTAGATAGAATTTTGATAACTAAAAAGAATGGATAAAACGGGGAAAAAAATAAATTTAGCAAGCTAGGCTATAAAATATGGAATAAGAAAAATAGGAGGAAAACATGCATTATATAAAACATGCTCATTTTTTTTTATTGATTTTGTTGGTCCCAAAAAGTGAAACTTCAATGTAAAAAAAATGAAAATTGAGAAATAGGCCAAAAATCATTAAAATTTCACAATAGCGAAAAATCAGAAAAACAAACAGAAAATTACCAGTTTTCAAAAGCTGTATAAATTCCTAAAACCTTTATGAAAAAAAATCCGCTCAATAAAAAGAAAAATTGCATTGCCTTTGGCCAAAAAAATGAACATTCTACTATGTGGAAAGGGAAAAAAAATGGCAAATTAACTGAGCCGAAAACGCAAAATAAGGACACAAAACAAAGGTGGAAGTTAAGTCAACTAGATTCTACTGATCAAATGGAAAACGCGTTTTTCATGGATTTATAGTCATTGTGACTTCAAAAAAAATTTCCATAACTATGCGGTTCCTGGTGGAAAAAAATTTTAATTATGGCTATCCTAGTGCCTTATAATCAATCCTAATATTTTACCGGTATCTGCCGAAGCTAGGTCAAAAGGGCCCCAGTCGAACACCGTCACAAATTGTCCAGCGACACACACTGAAAAAAATCTATTATTATGGTATGTAGTTTCGGGGAAAAATCAATCTTTATTATTTTGGGAATATATTTGCCATTTTCCCTATATATTAGAAGGGTAAGGGTTTTCGTTTTTTTAGCCTTCAAAAACTAATATCTCGATTTCTAACGTAGCTTGCGCCTTGATTTTTGCACATTTACCCGACAACTTTTTGAGGCGCATCTGGGAAAATTTGTCCCGAACCCGGTTTCCGGTTTCAAAAAAAAATTTCGTAGGCCTAATTTCAAAATTTTCGAAAATTTTCAGGGGTACCTTCGACAGCTATGAGAAATAATGCAAAAATCGCTTAGAAAAATCACAGGAATCTGGACCAATATGTGGGCTATCTTTTGGGCTAAAAAAATTTTTAGGTCGTTTTTGAAAATNATCCATCTGAAAAAAAGTTATGGCCTCGACACTCAACGGTACATTAAGAAAACCAGGCCTACCAGAGTACCGAGGCGAAAACCCGTGTTTAGAGAGCTGATTTCGGGTACTCGGGGGTTTTCGGGGGCGTAGATTCCGAATCTGACGTCCATTTTGACTTACTGCGTCATCTGACGCAACTTTTTGACGCTGACGTCAAAAATTAATAAGTACCCCAAAAAATCGTATCTTTTCGACGGGAAACCTCGCACCCATCTAGGTAGCGTAGCTTTAGAACTGCGTAAGCAGTTTCATGTCATCTTATTCATGGTTGTACCTCGGGAGCTAGTGTTATTCTAAATTTAAAGCTCGATTTGCGATTTATATCTAAATTCTAACCAAAGCTTTCCGATATTTATAGGCAAAAACACAATTCAGCATTTCCGATCTTAAAAATTTTCTCGCGAGAATGCTAAAATTTCTGAGAGAAAGAATATGATATGGACTTGATAGGAAGGAATTTTCAGGGTAAGGGTCGCCTTTTTTTGTAAAAATGCCCAAAATTACTAAATATGCAAAAAATCGAACCCATCCTAATTTGAAATGAAACACCCTATGTATCTAGACTTACCATGGAGATAAATACTCAAAAATAATAATAATTTCACCAATGTTCTGCCGAAGCTGGCTGGAGAATGCCTTAGCTGGAGGAGCGATAAACTTTTGAAATTTGGAGCTGAAACCAATGTATCAATGTAGTTCGATCGCTAAAAATTGAAAAAATGATATAATAAAAATTAGGCACGAATAAAATGAATAAATCCCTACTAAAGAAAATATGAACCAAAATAAGGTAGGTTAGGTAATCATATTTTACATGTTATCGAAGTTTAAGAAGAAAAAAAATGAATAGAAAATAATACTATGACTATAAAGGTAGTTTTGGAACTAGTAAACATCCCTAATAACTGGTGGGGTTATTCTAACCAAAAAAAATCTGAATTCTTCTTATTGAGTCAAAGAGGAATTGATCAATCTGAATGGCCTAACCTATTGGGATAGGTCTCTTTAATGGGAAGTACCAATCCTATCCTTCATCTTTCAACTCGGATGAATAGGATAGGCAATGGTGGACAAATGTAAAAGTGGACGGAAATTACAATCGATGGGCCCAGAGCAGAAAGACGTTCCAATGCTTCAAGTAGAGGGGGAAGCGGAAGAATGGAACAACGGAAGGATGATGCAACCTTTGCTCCGCAGTTTTCCTTAGGTCCATTAATCCCTTCTCACATCCATCATCTTCTCTTCAACATTTGTTCACGTGGACAGTACAGTAGTGAAATGAGAGAAAAATGGGCAAAAAGGAAATTGAATTATTTTGAATTTTATGAAGCGAATTTTACACTGAAGTGACAGAGAAATATAACGGAAAAAGGACACAGAGAAAGATGCTGGGAAAAAATTCACAAAGGAAAACTTCCGCTAATTATAGAATAAAAATAAGATTTCAATTCAACAGATTTTTTTTTAAATTGATTTTTCAAAATTCGCAAAAAAAATATTTTCCTTGCCGAAGCCTCGAGTATCTGAAAATTTTTCAACTTAAGTACTACTAGGGTAATTAAACGATCCAAAAGTCAATTGGAAAATTTAAAGTGAAATAAGTGAAACGAGAAGCGAAATTACAAAAACACCAACGCTGAGACGCCGGAAAGTGTAGAATTTGATCTTTCGTGAATCTGCTCTTTTTCTCGCCGCGTTCTCTCGCATTTTTCTCAGTGACTTTCCAAAGGATGTGCTTAAAAAATTGGACTTTTTCTTGCCGAAGCAAATTTGCGTCTGTTTGGCGCACCTAATAAGTGTAAGGGAGGAAGCCCAAAAAATGCTTCAAATTTCTTCTGCAGGCATCCGCTTCGGCGGGAAAAACTTACGGAAATGACATCCCCAAAAAAATAGGGGGCATCCCCAACAGACAGGGGGCATCCTATGGTAGTACATCCCAAATAGAGGCATCCCCGAAGCAAGGGGGCATCCGCGGGTATTCTATTGTTTGAATTTTTAGCTCCTTTTGGCGCGCAATTCGTCTGCTTTTTTGAAAATTTGGCGCGCGGTTCGTCGGCTTTTTGCCGGAAAATTTGGCGCGCGGTTCAACGGTTTTTTTGAAAATTTGGCGCGCGATTCGTCTGCCTTTTGCCGGAAAATTTGGCGCACGATTCTTCAGCCTTTTGCCGGAAATTTGGCGCGCAATTCATCGGCTTTTTTTCGGAAATTTGGCGCGCAATTCATCGGCTTTTTTCGGAAATTTCGCGCGCAATTCATCGGCTTTTTTCCGGAAAATTTTAGCGCAATTCGTCGGCTTTTTTTGCCGGAAAATTGGCGCGTAGGTCATCGGCACTCTGCCGGAAATTTGGCGCGAAAAAAATGCCCCGGGGTCTTTCTCTTTTCTGCCGAAGCAAGTCTTACCTGGCCAGGTTTTCTTACCCACTCACCTTCCCGGTCCTGGCCGCCCAGGCCGATGGACCGCTTTCCCAACCTGATTAGGCCGAACCATCCGGTGCTACCAGAAACACGTCGCCCAGCGGTGGCGTGCCGGTTTGGCCGTCGGGAGTAGCCCATTGGGGATTAGGAATTCGGGAAGGGTACAGGGTCCAAGGGTCCCCGGGAGATGGGCTCTGGGGTTGATCAGGCCCCAGCCTCCGATCCCCCGGTCCCCATCCGATGAGTCATAGAATAAGGCTCTTTATCTCGAGATCGGATGGATGAATGACCACGAAACAGCGATGCAAAAGCCTTTTAAGGCGATCGAGTGGGGGAACGGAAGGATGGGAAAGATCAGAGTACAACGGAAATGGTGAATAATAGAAGAACGGGGACCTGGGAAAGCCTCGACCTAACATAAACATCATTTTATAATCCATATTTTCCATATTTTTCCATATTTCGGACTTTTTGTCCATATTCCATATTTCATCCATATTTCACCATTTTTTAAGAAAATTCTTAAACAAAAATGCAATAAAATCCGAAAATTTATGATTTTTTGAAAAAAAAAATTTTGGAAAAAATTTTTACAAAAAAATTCTCGGAAAAAATTTTCAGTTAATTTTCAGAAAAGGTGTATGAAATTAAACTATTTTTTCCTCCGTAAATTCATTTTTAAAATATTAAAAATGATTTTTAGAAGAAAAATTTTCATTTTTTTCTGCCAAAATTTCGTCAATTTTTATCCATATTTTCCATATTTTTGTCCATATTTGGAGAAAATTTCGTATTTTCATCCATATTTGGCACTTTTTTATCCATATTTTATGGCCATATTTCGCAATTTTTTGTCCATATTTTTCCGAGCCCTACTGATGACATGATGAAATATTAGAAGTGCTTTGTCGTCGCGTTGCAGAACCAAAATAAGAATGACTCCTTGGGAAGGATCCTTTTCCTTCCTGTCCATTGTCTTAAATCTCCTCCCGTTCCCTCCCTTTGGGGTGGGCGGGGTTCCGATGCATTTCACCGCGAAAAGCGCTTGGTTCCCGCACGAAAGTGCAGGAAACGGCGCTAATCCGTTCCTTTGAACTGTGAATGTGCAAAGTGGGCGCATTCACGTCTGTTTTCTCTTTCTCGTCCCGCCAAAACGGCGGGGTCCTCTTTTCCACGCCACCCTCCAGCCGATGGCCGTGTGTGTCTCTGACTGTCTGTCACACACACTATTTCCTCTGTTTCCCTTTCTCCGCCACCGCGGGTCCTTTCCTTCCTTTTCTGAAATGTTCTCTTCTTTTCTCGCCATTTCGGCGGTCCTCTTTCTTTTGTTTGTTTGTTTGGCTCTTCCATGCAATTGTGCATTGGAAGTGACCAATGATCAACCGGCAATTGGAATTGTCGGTGTCCGGGCGTGATGGGGCCCCATCACAATCTTAAATATCAAATTTCTTTTCACGAATCCGAATTGAATGAAGAGTGGGAACCGGAAGTGCTGGGGACAGAAGGACCAGAGTTTTGGGAATTGGGCGAACCAAATGAATCACGGTGAAGGGGAGAACGAAGGGGAGAATCAGCAACTGCTTCAGTACCAGCGAGACGGCCTGCAAGAAGATGGTGTTGGTGAGTGTGGAGTGGCGAATTTCGGCAGAGATGGAGCAGAATCCGATCCATTTCCACAAATTCCTTCCGGTGATTAACTGACCCGGCCTCAGGATAGATATATAGCTTCGCTGGTGTCAAATTGGTGCAGCCCTGCCAGGAAGTCATACATGCGGGGATGAGTTTTGGAGCCAAAAAAGTTTGAAATTCTAGCATTCCATTTTGGATTTTTCGATATTCGGCCATTTTTTGATAGATTCGATATTGGGGGCAATGGTGTCTTTTACCTGTCCCGAAAATTTTTTTCAATAAAACCCCCATTTTTTACGATTCCGCGCTTCTCTTGAGGGTTTTCGAGGGTGCCGAACACGATGGCGCACTCATTTTAGACCGAAAGTCGAAAAGTCGAACTAAATTTATTTTCTTATAATTTTTCTATTCCGCGCTTCACTTGGGGGTTTTCGATGGTGCTGAATCTGATGTCAGTTTAATCCCATTATCAAACAAAAATCTAACAAGGAAACATTTTCTACTGTCAGTTGGAATTTGCATATTCCATTCCAGCCATTTTGTAGAGCATGCACGACAACCGCGCTAAATTTTAATAGTAAATGCCCTTAGAGTTAGGAAGCAAAGTTATAGAATTTTTAATTTTTGATTAACGGTCGTTCACCCACACGGATCATCCACACACACTGGGATGGCATCCCTCGTTCAATTTTTACTAAACCTTAATCTTGATTATTCGCTGGTTTATATTCATTATTTTCTTTTATATAATAATTCCCAACCATTATTATGGCGCATTGCTTAACAGTAATTTTAGATGGTACGACCGATGCCATCCAGATTGGTGGATGATCCGCGTGGATGAACGACCGAATAATTAATATTTATTATTAGAAATTCTATAACTTTGTTTCCTAACTCTGAGGGCATTTACTATTAAAATTTACCGCGGTTGTCGTGCATNCATTTTCTACTGTCAGTTGGAATTTGCATATTCCATTCCAGCCATTTTGTAGAGCATGCACGACAACCGCGCTAAATTTTAATAGTAAATGCCCTTAGAGTTAGGAAGCAAAGTTATAGAATTTTTAATTTTTGATTAACGGTCGTTCACCCACACGGATCATCCACACACACTGGGATGGCATCCCTCGTTCAATTTTTAATAATCCTTAACCATGATTATTCATTGGTTTATATTCATTATTTTCTTTTATATAATAATTCCCAGCCGTTTTTATGGCGCATTGCTTAATAGTAATTATAAATCGTACGATCGATGCCATACAGATTGGTGGATGATCCGCGTGGATGAACGACCGAATAATTAATATTTATTATTAGAAATTCTATAACTTTGTTTCCTAACTCTGAGGGCATTTACTATTAAAATTTACCGCGGTTGTCGTGCATGCTCTACAAAATGGCAGAAACGGAATATGCAAATTCCGACTGGCAGTAAAAAATGTTTCCTTGTAAGATTTTTGTTTGATAATGGGATTAAACTGACATCAGATTCAGCACCATCGAAAACCCCCAAGTGAAGCGCGGAATAGAAAAATTATAAGAAAATAAATTTAGTTCGACTTTTCGACTTTCGATCTAAAAATGTTCGAATCGCGAAAAACTGAGTGCGCTATCGTGTTCGGCACCCTTGAAAACCCTCAAGAGAAGCGCGGAATCGTAAAAAATGGGGTTTTACTGAAAAAATTTTTCGGGAAAGGTAAAAGACACCATTGCCGATATTGGGAAGAATTTTACGTTATTCGATATTCATATTTTCGATATTCGGACGTTTCGATATTCAGATAGGTAGCCCTCTCGTTTTCTGCTTTGCTCTTTTCTTTGCTTTGCTTTGAGAGTTGCGGCGAAAGGGACTATAGTATACTATAACTATACGAGTTATTCGTTTCAGATAACGAGCCAATTTCCAACTTTTGGGTCAAAAGAAAACATTGGCTTTCTTAAAATATACGTGGTTTTTTTTGGACGCACGGATCCGGCTGATTTCGGTATCATTCGACAGCTGGGGCAGAGTAAAGAATTTCTAGGGGTGGGGGAAATTGCGGCGAGTTGCGCAAAGTTGCGAAAAGTTGCTCAGCAACTTCTACTGTTGAACCTTTCCAAATGGTCCAAAATCAATATAAAACGTCACAAACAGATGAAAAACAACATAATTAAGAAAAATTGCACCAAGTTGCACTAGGTTGCCCGACAACCATAACAAAAATAGGCGATTATTAAGTTAAAATTTCATAGTAGACATTTCGTCTATTAGACACTTAGTTGTTTATATGGCATTTAATCATTTATTATGAGCCGGCTATCTATATTTTTCGTGGGGGGGCTTAGGCAACTGCACGGTTCAATAGGTGCGGGCTGGAAGATTATTAATTTATACCCCGATTCTTAATATTGGGCTCGCCGAAGGCGAGCCCAGTAATAAGAATTTGGGTATAAATCAGGGTTTCCATCTGTCCTTATTTATAAGGATTGTCCTTATTTTGAGGGGTCTCAATCTTATAAAAATAAAATGTCCTTATTTGTAAGATTTGTCCTTATTTTAGACCCGTCCTTATTTTATCCCTTATTTTGTCCTTATTTTTGGGATTTTGGAAATTTTTATTTAAAAAGTGACCAATTTTCTTAAGAAAATGGCCGAAAAATTCCAAAATTTTCTCCGGTCGCCCCTATCGGGACGGCCGGGCACTCCATACAGTGAATTTTCTGGAAAATATCATTTAAAAATTTAGCAATTTTTCAAAAAAGGTCCAAATATTAAATTTTCTCCGGCGCCGAANCATCCCTTCATCTAGCCATTAGCCGAGCGGTGATGCAGAGCAAATGGTGAACGACGTACTAACAGCAATCCCTAACATTGAAACCCGAACACACCCCCCTCCCCTCCACATGTAAGCGGCCGCCTTGGGTGGCATTGCCTTGGTGTGTCCTTTGTGGTTGTAATCCCGACCGGCAACCCAGAAATGGGGAATACCGCCAAATGGGATATAAAAAAATGTTTTTAAACCCTGCAGTGGGAAATATGAAAAGCCTCCGAAACGAAAATCGGATTACAAAACGCAGACAACGAAACATCGGAAAGTGTGGAATTCGGTCTTTCTTAAGCGGCCGTTATGTAGTTAGCGCGGCCGTAAGCAGACATATTCCCTTTTCCTTCTGCCACTTTGTTTTCTCTCATGCCCTTTTTCTCTACCCTGTTTCTATATTACAAATTACAGAGATTTCTTATCTACATATTTCCGGATTTTAATGCAGGGTTTATTCGGGGCGTTTTGTTACCATTGAACTTGTGGGGGGTAAACTGCATAAGAGCCAATTAAACTACTTCAGTCAGCTGTCCGAGTATATAAGGGGATGGATCTGTCGCTTCCTTCACCCACTTTCTCTCCACTCACCCAACTGGTATGTTCCTTCCCTTCCCTCCTCATCACTTTTTTTTTCAAATTTCTTTTACCATTTTTAGTGCCCAATTGCTCGTCGACCACTTGTTGCTGGCCGACTTGTCTCGTTCCGCGTGCCTGTCTTTCTGCCGCTTTGCCTACGTCGACTCCAACTCTGCTGTGCCACTGACGATTCGCCATGCCAGAAAAACAAATCCGATCCAAGCTGCTGCTGATGCGCCAACTGAAGGAACTCAAAAAAGGATCCCATGATGGGTTCGATGTCGAAGGAATTGTCGACGGAAATGTTTGTCATGGCCGCGAATTTGGCAACGAATTATTCTTTACAGATCTACAAATGGCGCCTGGTCATCTTTGGTCCAGCCGACACGATCTAGTGAGTGCCACAAACAACAATCCATCACAAAATGCTGGAATTTTTGCATTTTAGCGAAGGAGGCATTTTTGCTGCCGAACTCGACTTCCCCGTGGATTATCCGATGCGACCACCGAAGATGCGTTTTATCACTGAAATACTTCATCCGAATGGTTCGCGCCTTCTTTTCTGAGACAACATTCGCCACATTTTTGCGCCATTTGCAGTCGGCAAGAACGGCAACGTGTGCATCAGCATTCTGCACGCGCCCGGCGATGACAGGTTCGGCTACGAAAAGGCTTCCGAGCGTTGGTTGCCCATCCACACCGTGGAGTCCATCGTGGTGTCTGTGCAGTCCATGCTTTCGGATCCAAACTTCGAAAGCCCCGAGAACGTTGACGCCGCAGTAAGCTTTTTTCTTTTTGGGGAAGATTGTTTAATTTGGGATTTTGACATTTTTTGCTTTCTTCAAAGAGGCTGTACCGCACTGATCCGGCAAAATACAGGAGGGAAGGTACGGTGCAAATTGCATTTCAATGTTTTAATCGCCCAACTCATTTGGTTTTCAACTTTTCAGTCAATCGTTGTGTGGAGAAGTCCCAGCAGTCATCCTAGCAAGGAGCGGACGGTGGTTGTGGCAGTTCCTGACCATTGACGATGATGATGATATGGATTGTGGAAACGGACGGATGTGTGAGATGATCGATAGACATGGATGGCACCATAGAATGGCTGCCAAACTGCTGATGAAAAGTGAGCAATCGATCGGACCCGGTGTTTTGTGTTGTTGTTGTCGCATTCTGTACCCTGTATGAACTTTGTTTCACCATGTGTTTCCCACTCACCATTGTAAATTGATTATGTTGTTCTCTCATGTACGATGTACACATAATACACACATTGGTTACTCGAATTGTGAATATTTTCATCGTGCTTGCGCGTTATATCAAAAAGTGCAAATCCAAACAAGATGCACTACTAGTTGATACTACTTATTAATGACTACACCCCTGTTCCATAATTATAAAGGCACCCAAATTTTCACAGATTCACCACCTTCCGCCGAGCGGATAAAGCTGAAATTTTGCACAGGAATTACCTATTATAAAATAATATTATCCTGAAAATTTCACGGGATTTTCTCTTCTAGAAAAAATTTTATGGACGAATTACTGAAAAATGGGTGTTCCATAATTATAAAGGCATTTTTTCACGAGGCCAAAAGTCCAAATTTTTACAAAAAGAAAAATCTGAAAAAATTCATGCAATCTCGTAAGGGCTAGACCGCTTTCCCTAATATATGGGACTACTAAATACAGTTGGATGAACTCCCTTTGCTCCATCCTTTATGGAATAACACTTCGATCAATTTTAAAGTGCCAAAATTACCCCATTTTCAATGGGATTTTGGTTACATGATTTTGTAAGATCGGAAACTTTTCAAAGAAGCGAGCTTAGGGAAAGCGGTCAACGGCGATTTGTAGTCCCATATGTCTGCTAAATACCCAGCAGAAAAACAGGCCCCTCGGGTAGGGATTTCAGGCCTTTAGGAATTTTTCTTTCCAAAAATCCCGTTTTCAAGCGCCATTTTGGGGGTACTCGGATCTCCATGAAGCATTCAATTGAGCTGCGTGTTTTAGAGCACTAATTGATCATCTAGTCCTTACGAGATTGCATGAATTTTTTCAGATTTTTCCTTTTGTAAAAATTTGGACTTTTGGCCTCGTGAAAAAATGCCTTTATAATTATGGAACACCCATTTTTCAGTAATTCGTCCATAAAATTTTTTCTAGAAGAGAAAATCCCGTGAAATTTTCAGGATAATATTATTTTATAATAGGTAATTCCTGTGCAAAATTTCAGCTTTATCCGCTCGGCGGAAGGTGGTGAATCTGTGAAAATTTGGGTGCCTTTATAATTATGGAACAGGGGTGTAAAAAGGCAAAACGACTACATAAATAATGACAAGCGATCAATAATTAAAAATAAGCTGACCAAAAAAAAACATATACACTCGTCGCCATCGGAAAGCGATCAACCCGTTTAAAAAAATCTATAACTTGAAGCGAATTTATATGTGTGTTTTCTCTTTTTTGCATTCTATTTTCACTTTTTCTCTGTCCTTTGTGGAATCATCGTTGACAAAAAAACGAACTTTCAATAGCAAATTATAAAAGATATTCGTTTCAATATATAGATCATTTTTTTTAAACATATGAGTTTTGGAACATTCTTTGTGGCAATGAGTGTAAAACTATTAAAAAAATCTCATTTAAAAGTAAGATCATTCCCGCCTGTATGACGAAGATTCTGAGCAAACTCGAGGGTTTTTTCGACTTTTCTCGGCTCCTACTAGGTTTTATGAGACAAATTCGGTCTCAATCGACTACGAAACAGATTTCCAGTCGATCTAACTGAACAGATTTTTTTCTTAGGTCTAAATATCGAAGTTAGGTTCGAAAAACAGGTCTGAAAACTGGCTTATGTTCAGTTTTTTTTGATCATATAACTCTGTTTTTTGATCAGAAATCGGTTTATTTGTGTCGACGAGCAAATGCTGAAGAAGGTCGGCCATCTGCGGATTTTGTGTTCGGTCAGCTAAAAGTTTTGGTTTTTCATTTCTGAATCTTGGTGAGCCCTTCAACAAGCTCGGGGATTTGTGCAGGACATAGTCATAACAGCGGTGAAAGATACAGCGCTCTCAGCAAATTTTGTCGCCTCCGCGGACACGCTTGCCGTCATCGGCGGGTCGCAGCACAACGCCTTCGTCCTGAATGCCAAACAACAAGTCGCAGAGCCATTGGATTCATGGTGCAACAAACGCAAGGTGCACAAGATGTGCCAGTTTGGCAGTGATCATGACCACGTTTTTTTCCAGAATGCCGAGTCATTCAAACAAGTCAGGAAGGACTACGACCAACTCATAAGTGAAACGAAGAATCTGAAGACCGGACTCAAGAGCGTGCAGTACAGAACATTGGACGACGTGGACTTCAGTAGGACAACTCCTGAAGTGCAAACCCTGAAGCGGGAGTTTGACAAGCAACTTCAACTGACCACCGAACAATTGGACAAAGTTTGGGATCGTTTGGTCAGTTTTTGCATTTTTATGCTTTCAAATGATGTTGAAAATAGCATATTTGCAGGATTGTCAGCCGGCCAATGCCCTGTGGCGAAGCATAGACTTGTTGCGCAACTTGAGTGAGAATTGTCAAGGAAGTTAGCTGTCTGGGACCATCAGTGAATGCGGAAGTGTGGGATGGATGGAAGTGGACGAAAGTGTTGTCCGTGTATTGTCATGTCTTGTCGATGAGTATTCCCCTCGTGCCCAATTTGTAAATAATCCCCTGTTTCGCCTGATTCCCAATGTAGTGAGTATTTGTCGATCTCTTGTTGTATTATTATATCTCTGCCTATTTGCTCTATGTTCCTAATGTTGTCCAAATCACTCATTGATGTCCCAATAATTTGCATTTTGTACTATCTATTCACACGCTATTTGTATTTGTCGTATTATGGTATTGTTCATGGTATAATGAACCGGTTTTTGATAAATATTCCCTACCCCTTCGCAAGTTTCAGAAAACTACCAAAAATAAATCAATTTTCATATTCGAACCACAAATCCTGAAAAATAAATTGAACAAAAAATAATGATAGTTTAAGGGGAATGTTAGGATTTTCGGCTCAATTGCACTTTAGCCGTCCTTAAAACTTTTAACCGTCCTTAAAAAAGTAGTCTGTACGAAAACTTTTTTGTTAGACTTGTTAGACCAAAAGTATAAAGGACAACATGGTTCAGAATTTCATGCTGATTCTACTGGTATAAAAATATTTCTGAAATTCTAACAAAAATATCGAAAAAAGTCGAAATTATCAAAAATTCGAAATTCCGAATCCGGCCATATAAAAATTCAAGTTTTGTCCGAAAAATCCAACATTTCATTCGTGGTAATGACGTCACAATCCAATTTATAATGAATGCACAAATAAATGATCACCGATAAAAAAATGATAGAAATTAAATTCTACTGGATAATAGAAATGGGAC
Organism: Rotylenchulus reniformis; assembly: GCA_001026735.1. Taxonomy (NCBI): domain Eukaryota; kingdom Metazoa; phylum Nematoda; class Chromadorea; order Rhabditida; family Hoplolaimidae; genus Rotylenchulus; species Rotylenchulus reniformis. Next base: position 24,704 of record LDKF01000829.1, on the reverse strand, counting down.
AAAAAAGTATATGACAAGCCATTATGGATTTCCAATTCGAAATTGAATCACATGATCAAAAGTAGCGCAATGTACATCTTAAAAGAAATATTTTTAGAGGGTTAATTAGAAAAATTAAAAAAAGCTAACCCTTCATCTCCCTCTTCTCTCATCCCAAGCAAAGAGGGTGTAGTCTGGCCAGGGATTTGAGGTCCACCAGCAAGCGAAGGATCATCCGGTGGAGGATTATCCCGGGTCGGAAACCCGAACATTCCGGTTATGCTGTAAAGGTTGCCGCCATCGTTGTTCATGCCATCCTGCTGCCGCGCGAGAAAAGAGGCCATCTTATATTTAAAAAATTGGGGATAATAAATCGAATCGAAATGAATAAGATGGAAAGAAACCTCCACGTTGGGAGTGCTGGTGGTACATCCGATAAAAGACAACGGTGTGATCGGAGTCTGGCCTGTCAAGCTGGAAAATCCGCCGGTGCCGCCATGCTCTGCTTATATTTTCCACATTACATAACTGTGAGTTCAAACAAGTTTACTTTTCTTGCTGTAGGGACTGTGACGTCGACATGGACTCTTCTTTTGGATCCGATGGAGTTCCTGTTCACGTTGTGTCAAACTGACATAAAGAACAATTAAGTTCCATTTTCCGTAAAATAATTCTTTTCATTTGATTCTATCATTTTCCCTCATCCGCTAGAAACATACAGTTTTCCCATCCGTTCGGCGTGCTCCCTCGCCTTCTCCAGTTCCGCCTTCAACTGATTCCGCTCCGCCAGCAATGCCTTCTCCCTTTCGCTCCTTTTTAAGAGCTCTGCCTGCGCCGCTTTTGCATATCTGTGGGCCTTCTCGCACTGAATTTTGTATAAATATTTAAGGGCTGTACTTTAGCTGAGGTGACGCGCGAAAATCAATGTTCCAGTGGTGCAAGAGAGATGAATGGGGTGTCAATCGACGTCTCATCGGCAGGGGAGTTGCGCAAAACTGTTAGTTGCACGAAGTTGTGCGGCGACAAAGTTGCGCCACGACCAAGTTGCCGCGCAACTTTTCACCAAAAGATGTCTAGACCACGTAATTTGTCCTAGCACAATTTTCATACTTTTGTAACATTGGTACGATTCGATTATTGCCACACATTCTGTACAAATTTTCCTAATTTCCTGCCCCTGGAACCTCTAAACTGGGATTTCACATTAATCCGGCTATCTATATATTTTTGTGGGGGAGCTTAGGCAACCGCACGGTTCAATAGGTGCGGGCTGGAAGATTATTAATTTTATACTAATGTTCTTAAGATTAGGCTCGCCGAAGCTATCAGGATTATGACCCATGGAATGTTACAGATGGTGCTGGTACAAATTACGTGGTCTAGACATTTTTTGGTGAAAAGTTGCGCGGCAACTTGGTTGTGGCGCAACTTTGTCGCCGCGCAACTAAGAGGTTTGCGCAACTCTCCAGTCAATGGGAAGCCCAATGACACCTCATTCATCTCTCTTGCACCACTGGAACATTGATTTTCGCGCGTCACCTCAGCTAAAGTATATCCTATTTAAGTAAAAAATCAATGCAATTCGAACCTTTTCATGCAATTTTTTCATCAATGATTGTCGTTGCCCATTTTGGAAGTCCATCGTCATCTTTAGCCGTTTGGTGAATTCTGCCAGCAAATCTTTGGGCGACTTGAACAGTGCCAACAAATCTGGTCTCATCGACCTGCTGATTTCCATTCTAAAAAAGTTGAATAAATAAAGAAAAAAAATATGAATTCACATTGTTGCAACACTTTGACAGACTAGGCATGGTGCTTTACGCCCGGGAGAAGGTCCACCTGTGACGAATTTTAAATTGAATTGTATTTATTTTGTATTTTGGCTATAGAATTCAATTTTTAGATAAACAAAATTTATAAGCTTAGTTCAATTTTAAATTTGAATTTTCATTTCCTATTTCTTCGATTCGATTTAATAACCTTGTTGATTCATGCAGTTGCTGCAAACAATGTGTCCGCAAGAAGTAAACCAAAACACCCCACCACGATGGCCCATGGCTGCGCACTTGTTGCCTTTAATTTTATTTAAGGGTATGGCTCAGAAATGCCAATTATGGTTAAACAAAAAAAACTCACAGTGAATCCATTCAAAATGAGACATTTTAAGAAAGCGATGTTTATGAAATTTATTAAAAGATGTGTATAAACAATTAAAACTTTCTTTAAGAAGCAAGATCTGAATTTTTTTTGTTTTCGCAAAGACGGAGAATCAACCAAGGATTTCCTCGCGATCAAGGTTTTCAATATGGTATTTTTTAGACAATTTTAGACATAAGTTTTTGTCATCGGCTTTTCTAAAAATATACAAGTTGGTTTTTTTAGTTTAAAAACCGTCTTTGCTCTTGGTGCAGCAGCCCAAAGTTTTTCAATAGGTGTCCATAAGTTCAAAAGAACAATATGAAGCGAATGATTTTCTCTTCTGTGTTATATTGTCTTTTCGCGGCGAGGAAAAAAAGGAAAAGTGAGAGATAACATTGACGACACTGTAAATTCCGGTAGGGGACTTTAGAGTGTGGCCGTTAGGGTGTTGAAGCTACAAAAAGCATTAGTGTATAAATCAGCTCAAACTTAAACTTAACATAAAGAAACGAGTTTGGTGTCAATAGATAGCACTAAATGTCTGCTACAATGTGCAAAAGAGATCATTCGGATTGGCCAAGTAAAAAAATTATGGCCAGATCTTTGGCCAAAACCACGATTGCGCGTCTTAACTTGGCCATAACTTTTTTCTACTTGGCTAATCCGGATGATCTCCTTTGCACATTTATAGCGGACATTTAGTGCTATCTATTGACACCAAACTCATTTCTTTATGTTACGTTTGAGCTGATTGTGAGTTATAATGCTTTTTGTAGCTTCAACACTCTAACGGTCACACTCTAAAGTCCTGTTTCGGTAAATTCGGTCAGAGAAGGTTCCTATGGACACCGATAAAAATTCCTCGATCTGTATACGCTTTTGCCATTGTATTTCTCTTGACATTAGTGTAGAGATCCTGCCACTAGAGCGCCAAGTGCAATAACTCGGTTCAAACCAAACCTAGAGAAACAAGTTTGGTGTCAAAAGATAGAGCATTAAAATAGCTACAAATACTTCTATAAGCTCATCCGAATTGGCCCAGTGCAATTTTTTCGAAATTGGCCAATACGTGTGATTATCTTGGCCATAAGTTTTTTTTGGAATGTACCAATTCGGATGGGCTTAGGCTTTTTTTGTAAAATCGGCGTAAAAATCTTGTAGAAATCAAATTTTATTTTCGGCGCTATGATTTTTTGGCGCGTAAACATTCCATGTTAAATTATTGTTGTTTGTTTCTTTTTCCTCGATTTATCCACTTTTTATGTGCTATTTTGCAAGAAGGAATTCGCTTCAAAAGATCGTAGAAAAGCCCATTTCTATGAAGAGACTATTTTAATTTTAGCTAATTTTGTGCTCTATCTTTTCATACCAACAACATTTTGCTAAGTTCTTTCTAAGCTAAGTTATTGCGCTTGGCGCTCTAGTGTCCCGGCGCTCTAATGTCCCCTACCGTCTGTCACTTCAATGAAAGATTCGCTTCATAAAATTAGTAATTACAAAGAAATTAAATCGGCTCCTAATTGTGAGGGTTTCTCCCGGCGGCACCCCAAAATTCAATCTCTTGGAGCCATTGGACAACTCTCTTCCCATCCCGTACCTTGATCATCGTCCCCATTTCATTTGCCCCGCCTCTTTGTCTTTGCCCCGCCCCTTTTGTTCATTTATGCATTTCCTTTCCCCGGGATCAGTCAGTTGAGTCGAGAGTCAGTCGGGAGTGAGAGTCGATCGGGAGCTGATGATGTGACCACCTTTCTGATGTATTCACCTATTGAGAGCGATGCTTGTGGAATAAAGCTGAGACTATTCTATCTCTCCAAGCTTGGGGAAGGGTTCAGCCATGGGTTCAACACCATAAAGTCCTGGGCCCAGGGATTTCTTCCATGGTCAATTCTTCCCTCCCCGCGCTTCTCTGGGGGCCCAGCACCTACCCTCACTGGTAGCACCGGATGGTTCCCACTTCATGTTGGGAAAAGATCCATTGACTTATCACAACGCGCGGAGACGACTGAACTGAGGTTTGTGGGGATCCCCGTTGCCTACGGGCAAGTTGAAAAGTGCACTATAAATGAATAATGGAGGAGCTCAACAGTCAGGTGAGTTTAAAATGGGATTTTGTGAAAATTTTGGAGGTACACGAGAAAATTAAAAAAACAGAGATTGATCAAATTTGTATACCCGCGGAAGAAGGCCTACAGTCCTTTTTTTATTATTCGTACCTCAGATACCCGCGGAAGAAGGCCTATAGTGTTGCCTAAGGGCAAGTTGAAAATTGCGCAATTTTCTTTTGAGCTCAACAAATGATGAATCACTGCAGAAATACAAACGTGTAAATGATATCTTTAGACAAAGCTGATTAGCAATTGACAGTTTCAAGATAAGAAAAAGATCAGAGAATTTTTTTAAGTTGACCATAAGAACCCAATGAAGAAACCGACCAATCTGCTTTAAGTACCCGCGGAGAAAATTCAGATTAAGCTGGACACCGTTGCCTAAGGGCAAGTTGGAAAATATTAATTGACTCAGAAAAATGATGAATGATTGCAGCAAAAGAATATATAAATGAGGTGATTGAAAATAATTAATTCAAATGCATTTTTTATGCCACAAGACCATTTAGCCAGAGCGATTAAGAAATTGACCGTTCCTAACATGCAAAAAGCCATGGGATTCTTTACTCTATTTTTTGCCATCAATATATAGTTTCAAGTAATTTTACTGTTTCACTGCACGCTCGATTTTTTTCTATGCCAACACTTAGAGAATCACTCTTAACAATCTATTTCAATGCATTCTTAATCTTTCAATCGTCCAAGCTGTCTTATTAATGTACAAAGTTCAAATCGCAGTATGATTAATGGGATCCTTTTCTCTTCATCCCCTACTTCCGGCAAATTGCATAGCTAGATAAAGGGGAACAATCGGAAGTCCATCAGCGATTCCTCTAGATGTAGCGGGGAATGATCGGAAGTCAATCAGCGACGTTCCGCTGTGTAACAGAGGTCGAAGACTAACAACGGTCTGGGAAACGGCATTCTTTAGATGGGAATCTCTCGGGATGATAGAGGGACTAATAGGGACAAGATGGCATTCATTCATAACTTTCATGAAGAATGGATGATAACTTGGGTGATACTTATGACAAGAATATTTCGCATTTTTGACGTTAATAATTTTTTTTGTTAAGCTCAAATCTACCAATCCTAAACCCAATTCTGCCTTACATCGCATTATTCTTATGATGAACTTGCGAAAAGGAGTTCATTCTCCAGTTGGTGTTGCCCACGGGCAAGTTGAAAAAGAAGAAAATGATTTGGAGTTAGGCACAAATGCTGTTGCTGATAGCTTTAGTATGGGAAAATCTTCAGTGAAATTTGATCAGCCGATATTTGGTATTAACATGATTACTAGTGCAGTGAATCCCAACATTGAAGTCTTTGGGGAAGAATCACCAATCGCTTTTGATGACTGGGCTGAAAGATTCCGGGATTATGTCTCGGTTACAGGTAAGAATTGGACTGAGGACGAAAAGGTCACGCGGCTGAAAATGGCACTGAAGGATTCACCGAGAGCATTGTTCAAGGAATTACGTGATGATCAAATTGCGACGTTGGATTTAGCACTGTTTTCGATGAGAGCCAAATTGGATTCACCGCAACGACGTGAGGTAGCAAAAAGGACATTGGCACTCTGCAAACAGCGAGAGGATGAAAGGGTAGCAGATTTTCTTCGGCGCTTGACACCGCTGGTGGAGTCGACCAATCCGAGTCTCGATGCTGCTCAGAAGAAGGAAAAGGTTTGTGAGGAATTTTTAGATCGGTTGAAACCGGATATGAGTTTTCTCATCCGCTTGCTAGGTCTGACTAAGACCAAAAATTTGGAGGTGGTGAAGGCACAAGCGATTGAGTTAGAAGCATTACTCATGCTGAACAAAGATGTAGACCTCAGTCAGGTTTCCGGTGCGATCAATACGTTGGAAATCAATTTCCTGAAGCTAGAAATGTTGCCTCTGGGGAACCGAGTGAGGGAGATAATTGGTCTTTAACAGGTCAGTGCTCTAATATGGACAGAACTTTCACTTCAGAAGATTCACGTTGGCAGCAGAGAGATTATGGAACTCCGGTTGAAGGGCACGAATGGACTAGGGGTAACAATCAACAGCGAGGCTTCAGTCAACGCAACTGGTCGACCAACAAGGTATGTTATAATTGCCAGCACACTGGGCATCTTGCTTATGAATGCAGGGAACGCAGGGACCGCTTTCAAAGTGAAAGATGGCAGGACATGATGCCCAATCGGCAGGGTCAGACGTCCTCTAGCCCTAATCATGATCAATTGAATGTTGCGAGTCCAATGCCGGCGCAATCCTCGTCTGAGGCTTTTCTTCAAGATCTGGTGAAATCCCTCGTTAACATGAATCTGAGAAACGCCTCCTCTCCAAGTCGTAGGGATGATCGGTCCGAAAACTGATTGGAGTGGGAAGATGAACTTAACCAAGTCAAATGAGCTAGTTAGGAATGGGACTCCAAACTTTAACAGATCAATGTCATAAAGCAATTGATCCCTCAGAGAAAATCCTAAGTCAAAAGCTGCCTAAGGGCAGGTTGGAAACAAATTTATGTAAATTCGTATATCGAATTGGGAAAAGCCACTTCTAATCTACAAAAAGTATAGTTTCGCAGCTAATGATGCATTCCTTGTTGCGTTCACAATTGTACTAGCCTAGTTTTAATCGGATATAGGATATTGGTTTTTCCTCTAATTTTGGGGCATACCAGTAATTTTATGTTATCCCACACTCTAACTCAGCGGTAGGCACAAATTATCAGAATCTTGATTTTTCTTGCATATTTTGCTTCGATTCTGGATTGAATTTATTTGGGAGATTGCAAGCTTCAATCGATCACACGACATTAGTTGCAGCTTTAATCGCTCTTATTTCGAACGACATTGTATGATCGGTACTATTGATCTTATTTGATCCGAATCTCGACTCTCACTGTTGATATTATTTTGGTCTCTTGTGCATCTTATATGGGAGATCATAGATTTTATTTGGACACATGATTATATTCCTTGTCCTTCTTACCATTGAGGGATAACTCTTTGATACTTCGATTCCAGTTTTTCTCCTTTCTAGGGTCCTTTTTTTAAATTCCTTTCCCCTCTTCTCTGCCATCCTTTCGTATATAGGTTGCCTCATGTCAAGTGACCTGCTATAGAAAATGATCCGAATCACTTCTCTGTATAGGACATTTTACTTTATTTTTGGCGTACTTCTTAGAAGGGCTCAAGATCTTTGTTTGAACCTACTCATTTTAACTCAATTCTAACTCAATTCCTGCTTAGGCTCTTTCCTTTTATAATAGTGATGCTAGCGGGAAGTCGGCTAGGAATGTAAACGATTGATCCGAATCTTGGGTTCGGCTATGTCCTTTCTCCGGGTTCTGTATTCATTCTGACGAGCGGAGTATAGGTGTTAATCGGACACACGATTATGGATTTTGTTACAGAGATGATCTAGTCTGAATCTTAGAACTGTGCCATATCGATATTGGAAAAGGAACCATTTTCTTCGTTTTTCTTCAAACAGTTTTGGATAGAAGTATGGATGCTTCATGCCAATTGAACCCACAGTAGAGACGGTACCCACTGTTGATAGAATCTTGCCTGAGGGAACCTTGAAGTCATCAGATATGCCCCTAAGACGGATGCTGCCCAAGGGCAGGTTGAAATCGTGTACATCGGGTTGAGAATGAACGGATTTTTGCGCATTCATGCATGTTTCGATCACATATACGCAGACAGTGCTGCCCAAAGGCAGGTTGGAAACATTTCAAATTGCAAAGGAAAGAAATACAGGGATTAAAAAGCAAGCGTGTGTTTGCCGATAAAGAGTTGCGAGTGCCACCTTAGTTGCTTAAATTTTGCTCTTTGGTCAAATTATACCCAAAACAATCCAGGAACTTGGAAGTTCCACCTACTATTTCACCCTGTCTTTCTATCCTAGGGAGTATCACTTATTGTTTTATGATTGTAATAGTGATAACATTGCTCTCCCATAGGTTGATTGGACATTTTAATAGTCGTATCAATACCAGGGAAGATCCCTCTAGTGTGTCTTTTTGGGAACAGTAGGTTACCAAATCAGCCAACCCAAGGTCACCCATGTAGGAATCCAGGAAATGAATTCCATCACCATTAATGGGATGGAACCACAGATGCGATCCAGACAGGGTGAGAATTTTGGAGGTTTTTTCAGGAGACTTTTTGGCGTAGACTGGACTGCTTACTCCTTTGGTTAAGCATATTCAGAACTCACACTAATGCTGTCATCGGATTTTATTCAAAGAAGATGGACAATAGGTCGCCAGCTGTGGTTGTAGCAAATGACTCAGGGCCTCTGTGCAAAATTTGCAGACTTATGAAGCAGAGCTTATCCAGATGGAACCTAGTTCAGAGATGGCAAATGCGGCCTGGGCATCCTATCACATTGGCATGGACGATTCGAAATCGAGTTCATTTTCAGCAACATCCTACAAGACTACGCAATATCTCCGCCAGTTCTGCCGAGCCTGAATGCAGTTTCCACACATTCCGTTGTAGTGACTGCGATGGACCAGTTCGCTGTTTGCTGAACACTGGGGCAGTCTCAGCGTGGTACCCAGATCGGTTGCAGGAAATCTGCGTTATAAGTTGGGAGGTTTCCCGATTTTTAAGAAATCCAAATCGTTTTTGACAGAGCTGACATCAATCTTGTGAAGACTGGTTTGTCGGTCGTGAACAGCGTATCGCTCACGGGCGATTTGAAAATGAAATTGTGATTGTTAACCCCACAATGGAGCAGAAGTAACGGTATGTTGCAGATGGCTAGGGAGCATGCATAGAAGGCGATTTATTTACCGAAATACGATCGAGACTCAATCGGTTTTCATGGTTTATAAAACGAGAGTTTATCGATTGACTTTTCATTCATTTCTATATATTTTCTTAACTTATATAGTTTTAGTGTTTTTCTTAATTTATTTATTTCGTTTAATTCATTTTCTCCCAGCTACGTTCCTTTTATTCGTACAGTCAGTATGCATGGCTAAGAATTGGCGTTTTTTCTCCTTTTCTAACCTTTAACTTTTGACATTTCCTGCCCCTGATTTGTGGATTGGTATCGGTCGGCGGTGGGACCAATTCGTTTCTTTCTTGGGTCCGCCGGCCACAGTCTGATCGGCTTCTCATCAATGCCTCCTCTGGAGTAAGTACCCTTTTCCTCTTCTATAATTTTTTTCCTCTCGGATTTGGTTCTATTATCCACAATGTTGGTTTCACACTTCGTTTTTCCCCACCCCTTGATTTCCAACTTATGGTCGGGGATCCTATTTGAATCCATATCGAATCATTTTTTGAACCCATCATTTTGTTAATTTTTTCTCTTTCACCTGAGTAGTTTCTGTGCCTCTTTGCTTTATTTCTCTGTGATCCCATTAAAGCTATATTTTGTTTTCATTTCACGCCACAGCGGACCCCCTCTCCGCTATGGTACACGCCACAACGGACCCCCTCTCCGCTATGGTACACGCCACAACGGACCCCCTCTCCGCTATGGTACACGCCACAACGGACCCCCTCTCCGCTATGGCACACGCCACAGCTAACCACAGCTCTTCTAGGGCACACACCACAGAAGATCCCCTCTCCACTAGGGTACACACCACAGTTGATCCGGTTCATTAGGCAGGGTTTGGAATTATTATTATTATCATTATTATTATTGGGAATTTATTTAAATTTGCTGTAGTGAGATTTTTGAGAAAATGGACAGACTTGGATGTGTTGCCTAAGGGCAAGTTGTAACTTGATTGTTTTATTATCTGGTTTTGTTAGCAATTTATATGATTTTGGCCATAATACAGAAGATTAGAAATAAACTATTTCAATGGATTGGATTATGAATTGTTGAATTATCAGGGATTTTTCTTCCTCCTATCGGACTTATGAGCCCTCCATCTTCCAGGCCGGTCGACACAAAATGGCCTTCCCTCTTCACTACGAGCAGAATTGACGAGGTACATCTTAATTATGGCGTTCCCTAATCAAATGTAATGCCGGGTCCACTTTTCTGCTTTATCTCCCCACACAAATGGACTGCCCAATCCTCGATGCTGTCTGCTTCACAGTAAATGGACACGTCGTTTGGTTCTTTCTAGAATGCCAATCAATTCTTTGGGCTACTACCTATGATCATCTGCTTCTTTGGTGCAAGTTCTTGCCTAAGGGCAAATTGAAAATGAGTATTTTGTGGATACACATTAATCGAATTATTAACGCAGAAACTATACGTGGCAAGTTGTGCATATAAGATAAATCGCTGCATATAAAAGACAAATTAGGCAGAATTTCTTGGCTATTACGAATATAAGGTTATTGTCCCCCTTCGGGCTTTCCTTCCACCATGTTGGCCGACATGTGGGATGCCCCACAGAGGAGAGTTCTCTGTGGGATGCCCCACAGAGGAGAGTTCTCTGTGGGATGCCCCACAGAGGAGAGTTCTCTGTGGGATGCCCCACAGAGGAGAGTTCTCTGTGGGATGCCCCACAGAGGCGAGTTACTGGTGGGATGTTCTACAGATAGTGTTGCCTATGGGCAAGTTGAAAATCTTTGGATTTAATTGAAATTTAGATCCAATAATTGGAATATCAGAACGATTGTGAGGTATAACAAATTGTATAAAAATGCTCCGTAAGAATTAAAGTCTGTAACAAAGAGACAAAAATGCTAGTGAATTCCAAATTTTATTTTGCCATCCGATTTGATGACGCAAAAATATGTTGCATGTTGTCAGATTGTCACGGCAAGGTAATTATTTAGTGGCGTCCGCCACTGCGGAAAATTCATTGAGTGGCTTCCGCCACAGCCATGATAATCATCGGGTGGCGTCCACCACTGCGGGAAAATTTACTGGGTGGCGTCCGCCACTTGATCTGTTATTTGATTATGCTTACTTTTGTCGCCTAACTCGAACTTCAGAACTTTCAGATCAAAATCGTACATATTGCTGGCAGGCAGAACATTTTGGCGGATGCTCTATCACGCGCTGTGGAATGAGCATCGGCGGCTGAAGTGCGGAATCTTCAGGAACTAGAGGATATTGTCGAATTCCCAGTCTGCTTGGCTGTGGAGCAATACTCCGGGGTAATTGTTGATCCATTCGTGCGCAGCGTGACTTTTCGGAACCAAGTCGGCACGACATGCGAAGTTGATTTGGAAGAAGAGCAGAAAAGGAATCCAGAGGCCATGACATACATCCGATTTTTGTAGAGTGGCATTTTTCCAGTTGGACTCGAGCAGCATGAGAAAGATGCGTTGCTGCAGTGACTGCAAATTACTGCTTGGTCGGAGGAATTCCCTATGCAAGGAAACAGGTCAGAGCTTGCGGATCTACGTGACAATAGCACTCCGGGGCATGCTCTTCGAGGCTTTTTCACTCGTCCCTGCCTGGAGGAGGACATCTGAACTTCCCCGCTGGGGGATCTGCCCCAGTGGACCCCTCCCTTCCCCCTCCCCGCTGGGGGATCTGCCCTCAGTGGTACTATTGTTAGAGTTGATGGTATCTGAGTTGTCGATGGGTTATTCCACATCTGTTGCCCATGGGCAAGTTGTAAATTTTCAGTATGCATTCATACTAGCCTCCATCCATGAGTAAGTTTTTACGGTAATAGTGTTCAGATCATTAATTTAATTTTGGGATTGCAAAATATTTTCTTTGTGGTAAAAAAATCACTGCTCATCTTGTATGGTTTCGATGAGTCAGTCCCCTCAGTCGGGCAACTGAGATGGGCATTCAGTTCCCTCAGTCGGGCGACTGAGATGGGCATTTAGTTCCCTCAGTTGGGCGACTGAGAGGATTTGTCTCTGGGCTATGATTTAAGCGGATCATGCATTTGTGAGATTGGATATCATGGAAAAGGTGAGCCATTCGGCGTTTCTTGACTCCTTTTCCCCTCTACATTCAGACGGACGATCTTTAGCCATTTCCGTGACTCTTCCGTGATTTTGCCATGCTTTCTCGATGTCGAAGAAGCGATCGCCTAAAGATTTTAACTGGCTGATGGAGCAGGATCGCATGCGCTTACCGGTGAGAGTTTTTCTCCTTTTTTTAGTCCACCAGGTCGGGCAAGCTCTGCTGAAGGAGGCGTCGGTGTCATCCGTTGACCGTGAGCAATTGCACAGGGTGATGCTCGTGCTGTGATATCTCTACAAGTCGGCGGGAGCAGTGCGGTGCGTGTGCGCCAAGAGGATCCAGGGCGTGCCGGAGCTGAACATCTCATCATCACGACCACCGATGCCATGTAAAGGCATGAGGCCCCGCTCGTGGTGATGGCGACGACGTGTTCGCACTGGACGGTGGTGGAACAAGGGCGGCTGTCGTTCTGGACGGAGTCCGAGCGCATGGATGTCTCCGTGTCCAAGCGCGCGCATGGCCTTGTGGTGATCGGCGACAATACTGTTCTGTGAAGGGCACCAGCATGGAAGGCGCTCATGGAGCAAGCCCAGCTGGTAACGGGCATCGTGAACACCTGACTTCTTGGACATTAGCATGGAAGAGGACAGCCGGTACAACGATAAAGGCAATCTGGTTGATAAGGACGGTTTTGAGGCAATTGGTGAGGTAGAAAGGAGGGTCAAACCACGTTGGTCAGTGTGTCAGGGGTTCTGGGCCTGAATGGGGTCAACCTTTCTGATTTTCTCTTTTGTTCAGGTGGCACGAGCAGGTTTTCTGGACGTGGCGCTCAACTCTGAAGGAAGGAAGGATGGATGTCCTGCGGTGAGAGTGCGAGTGCATCCTGGGGAAGGGGACCTTCCCGTGGTATGGGGGGAGAGGTTGCCGGTGGCTCCAACTTTCATTTCCCCAATTTTCCCTTCCCTTCTTTTTGCCGCCTGGGGAGCCATCCTAGCTTTCTCTGGATCTAGGGTCCATCCTTTCCTCCGCTATTTTCTCTCTTTCTCATCCTCATCTATCTCACCGAGTGGGTTTGGCTTGCTTGGGAAGTGTGGCACCCTCTGGCGACTTTGTGGCGGTCGTCAACAAGGCAGGCAGCAGTAAGGTAGCGGAAGGGCACTGTGGATTCTGCCAGTTTGGTGTGCTGTGTTAGCATTGTCGCCACGACGACAACTACACCGTGCCGTCCAATCTCTCCGTGCGCTGATGCCAACCGTGGGCCCCGGGTTGATCAACCACGCCTGTTCAGTACCCCTCGGCGGAGCTGGGGCTCAGGTTCCCCGGTCAGGGCGCTCCCTCCACGGCAGCTGCACGGGATGGCCAGAATGCCCAAACAACGTGCTGATGGTGTTGCATCAAGTTGGCTGCAGGTTTCAGCTTCCGAGGCTGCGTCAGACAACGTCTGAGCGAGGATGCGACTGCAGTTGATTGCAGCAGGATGGTGTGAATGGTGGCTTTGAAGGGCTGTTTTGCCGGCGTTAGACAACGAATGGAGTGCTGCAGGGGTGTGTTCATGCCAACAGGCGGTCTTTCCCATTTGGTGTGCTCTCTCTCTTCTATTTTCTTTCACCCTCATTTCTGGAGGATCGGGGACGATCCTGGTGAAGGGGGGAGTTGTGAGGGTTTCTCCCGGCGGCACCCCAAAATTCAATCTCTTGGAGCCATTGGACAACTCTCTTCCCATCCCGTACCTTGATCATCGTCCCCATTTCATTTGCCCCGCCTCTTTGTCTTTGCCCCGCCCCTTTTGTTCATTTATGCATTTCCTTTCCCCGGGATCAGTCAGTTGAGTCGAGAGTCAGTCGGGAGTGAGAGTCGATCGGGAGCTGATGATGTGACCACCTTTCTGATGTATTCACCTATTGAGAGCGATGCTTGTGGAATAAAGCTGAGACTATTCTATCTGTCCAAGCTTGGGGAAGGGTTCAGCCATGGGTTCAACACCATAAAGTCCTGGGCCCAGGGATTTCTTCCATGGTCAATTCTTCCCTCCCCGCGCTTCTCTGGGGGCCCAGCACCTACCCTCACTTAATTTTCATCACTAGGGCTCGGAAAAAAGGCATTAAAAATCGCTAAAAAGGCGCCTAAAAAAGGCACGAAAAATCGCCAAAAAGGCTTCAAAAATCAAAAATGGCGAAAAAGGCACAAAAAACGGCAAAAGGGCACTAAAAAAGCAAAAAAAAGCATCTAAAAATTCAAAATTTTACTGTAAAATAAATTTTTTAAATTATTTTTCGTTCTTACATATTAGAAGCAATTTCACACAAATAATTGCATAATTTTAAAAAGTTAAAAACAAAAACGATTTTATCCCTAATAGGAGGCGGCTACCGGAAAATTTTTTGAAAAATTAGTATATTCTTCTTACGAAAATTGGTCATTTTTTGCTTAAGATGAATTATTTTTGGTTCAAAATTTTATTTTTGATATCATTTTGAGATAACTTTTTCAAAAAAGCACCAAACACGCCTGATTTTTTGGAATTTTCGATTTCCGAAATACATTGCTATGCTAGTATAGTATGGAAATACCGTATGTTCGAAAATAAATGTATTTGCAAAATATCGGATGTTTTCAAGTTATTTCGGAAAATCGAAGAGGCCAAAAAATCAGGCATATTTTCTGCTTATATATTATATTTGAATAAAGCTTGGGCAAAACGTTAGGCCGCCGGTGGGACTCGAACCCACATTTCTCCTATCCGGGGAGAGCTTTCACCATTAAGCTACAGCGACACGTTTGCCCGTCCTTTAATGGATGCTTTTCATGGGGTGTGGGGTGGGAATCGCTCCCGGGAGGCATTTCCTCTTCTCCCTTACACCTTCCACCCCGCACAAGACCGTCCGCGGTCTTCTCACTTGGCCCACTTCCAGAGACCGATGGAAAGGTTGGCGTTGTTGCAGCCAACCATCCGGTGCTACCAATAAGGCTTGGGCCAAACGCAAAACGTTAGGCCGCCGGTGGGACTCGAACCAACATTTCTCCTATCCGGGGAGAGCTTTCACCATTAAGCTACAGCAACACGTTTGCCCGTCCTTTAATGGATGCTTTTCATGGGGTGGGAATCGCTCCCGGGAGGCATTTCCTCTTCTCCCTTACATTTGCTTTTTGAATTTTAGCGTAGCGAATTAAAAAATTGGAAACTAACTTTTGATTGGACCCCTAAACTGGACTAGAGCCTAGTTTCTTAACTTAAACAGTAAGTGCATTTTCCATTCGAACCTTACAATCATTTTCTAACCCGGGTAGAACATCTGCAAAAGAAAATTTTGCACGAATGACATCTGGACCTACTGGAACTGATATTAATTTTAATCCAGAGAAGAGAGTAAATTCATATTATTCAATTGTAAATTCATCCAAGGACACGGCCCGTCAGCATGGGCATACACTTAATGCCAAATTAAATGACATTATGTCCAAATTGTTTTTTTTCATTTTTTCACCGCCATCGATAAATCTTATTACAACCAACCTATTGCTTGATAAATGCAATGATTATTAATGCATTTTGGTAGCAAATAATTGCACACATTCTATTTTATGTAATTACCTTTTAATTTATTTGAATTAAGTTTATATTTTGCAAATTTGAGGCCGTTTTTTCTAATGTGCTGAAATGGACTCTTTTTACTAAAAAGCGTTTTTTTAGTGAACCGGAGCCAATTTTTTCGAGTTAATACAGTATGTTTTAGATAACATATTCAACTATGTTTGTAAGGAAAAATTGGGCTCAAATGTGTAATTTTATTAAAATGATGGCTGAGCCTTTAACTGATTTTTAGCATTTTATTGAAAAATATACAAAATTAGAAAAATTGAATCTGCCATCTTGTTAAGCACCCTCGAAAACCCCCGAGTGAAGCGCGGAATTTAAATAATGAAGTAATTAATGGAAATTTTTTCAGGATCATAAATTATTTACTAATAATTCAAAAATTATTTGGCGCGTAGCGGATTCGAACTCGGGCTCTCTTCCATTGTAAATCTAGCATACAACCGATTGAGCTATAAATGTCATAAAAATAGGGAGCGCCCATCGCTCGCTGGGATTGACGGGCCGTGAAAAACAGAATGAAACCAGAACCAGAATCAATCCTCTAAAAATTTGAACAATCTCTATTAACTTCACAAGGGAAATACGGTGTTAGGTCGTTACCGCTAAAAACCGCCACATGATCCAGTCTGGCCTAAGACTTTTTTTGTTAAACTTGTTAGACAAAAAGTATAAAAGGCACAATTGTTCAGAATTTTCTGCTGATTCGAATGGTATTTTTATTTTTTTCGAAAATCGGCCAAAAAGTTCGAAATTTTCCCGAAATACCGAAAAATATGGTTTTTAGGGGATATTTCGAATTTTTTGGCCGAATTTCGAAAAAATAAAAATACCATTCGAATCAGCATAAAATTAAAAAACAAAAAAGTTTTAGGCCAGACTGGATCATGTGCAGTGTTGTGCATTTCGTATTTTGCTCGTACTCGTACCGGGCTTTTGGGCCTCTCGTATTTCGTACTTCGTACGTACTCGTACTTTTTTCGTACTTTTCTCGTACTTATTAGAGAAAAAAAATCAAAAATTTTTATTCTCGAAAATAAATGCCGTTTTTTGAAAAATTTCTATATTTTGTTAAATGACATGAGAATTTTTGTGACCAGAAGAATGCAAAGTGAATTGGTCATATGTCGGTAAAATGTCCCGACATTTCCCAAAATGTATACCCTAAAAAAGCTCGCCAAAATTTTGTCAGGGCCGTAACGAGCTCGACCCTTTCGGGGGGGGGGCTATGTAGAAATTTTTAAGGGCCAATTTTTAGGGGTGACTTTTTTAAATAGCTGAAAAATTGGTTTTTTGCCAGAAAATTTCTCACTATACTAACAAGGGAACATTCCCTACTGTCACTTGGAATTTGCATCTTCTATTCCGACCATTTTATAGAGCATCCACGCAAACCATGGAAAATTTTAATAATAAATTCCCTTGGCCACAAGAACCTAAATTAATTAAATTCTGAAAATAAAATTTAAATAAACGGTCGTTCATTCACGCGGATCATCCGCCAATCAGGATGACATCGATCGTATCATCAATAATTATTGTTAAGCGATGCGCCATAAAAACGTTTGGGAATTATTATATATTAAAAAATAATGAATATTAACCAGTAAATAATATGATTAAAATCTATTGTAAAATGAACGATGGATGTCATCCCAGTGTGTGTGGATGACGGTGTGGATGAACGACCGTTGATAAAAAATTGAAAATTAAATAACTTTAATTCCTATGCATAAGGGAATTTAACATTAAAAATTTTCGTGGTTTACGCCTATGTTTTATAAAATGGTCGGAATAGAATATGCAAATTCCAGGTGACAGTAGGGAATGTTCCCTTGTAAGAGATGCCGGCGGTCCCGATAGGGGCCGCCGGAGAAAATTTTGAAATTTCAGTCCCTTTTCTTAAGAAAAATTGGCCAGATTTTACTAATAAATTAAGGGGTATCGGCGTTATAATTATACGAAATCAACAATTTTTTCGATCTGAAGACCCCCCTTCGTTACGGGCTTAGTGTGAGTTCATTTTGGGGGAAGGTCTCTGGCATTACAAAAAAAAATATTTCAGCACTAAAAAGTAGCCAAAGAAAATGTGAAAAATTCATTTTATGAATTCAATTAATATAATAAAAAATGGTGAGGGGCGGCGGTCCCGATAGGGGCCGCTGGAGAAAATATTGAAAATTTTTGACCATTTTCATAAGAAAAATTGATCATAAATTTCGAAAATTCGCCAAAAGTGCCATTCTTATAAGAAGGGGTGCTTGTCGGTACGAGTTTTAGGGCAAAAATTGGGGTCGTACTTCGTACTCGTACCGACCCTTTCGGACCCCTCGTACTCGTAGTACGAGTAAGAGTACGAGTACGAGTGCACAACACTGATCATGTGGCGGTTTTTTTTAACGCCCCATTTGGCGGTTATTTTTTTAACGTCCCTGCACCGGGAAGTACTTCACGGGTTACCGTAGAGTTGTCAGATCTTTTAAGGATTTATTTGTTTTTAAAAACAAAAATATGCTTTTATATAGCTTCCTAACTGTTTCTATCATATTCATTTTGTACATAATCCCGTCATCCTCGTCAACAATGGCGTTAAATAATGCCAATGAGACACCGTTCAGCATCAGAGCAGCCACGCCGGCGGATGCACCAATATTGAGAACTCTGATTCAGGTTTTTTTTAATTTAAAATTTTAATTGAAAAACGGACTTCCCATATACAGGACCTAGCCGACTTTTTGGGGAAGCCAAATGAGCCAAGATTGAGTACGGATCGGCTGGTCAACGATATGAAATCGGATCTGTTCCGTGCATTGTTAGCTTTTGCTGATAACGGAGAGCCAGCCGGTTACGCATTGTACTACTTGCCCTGCCTTAGCACCGTTGGATGCGTGCGGTTTTTTTTATTACGTTAATCGTAATATCATTAAAAATCTTTATTTGCTATTGAACACCATTTAACAGAAATTTTTATTTGAGATATTTTCTCTTGCATAAAATCAACAAATAAATCATAACTTAATAAATTTTAGAAGCTAATTCCATTTTTCAGATTCTGTACCTCGAAGATCTATATGTGGTACCCAAGTATCGGCATCACTATCTTGGCCACCATTTCTTTCGTCTGCTTCAAAAGGTTACCATTAAAAATGAACATTTATTTATTTTAGGTTTTTGCTGTTTTTATTTTTTTAAATATATACAATAGATCTGTTTTTATCATTTTGAAAATTGTTATATATTCTTTGTCAGATTGGCGTTGAAAACGAGTGCCGCTGCATTGAACTTACCGTATCGGGTCCCAATGAAGGCGCACGCGTCTTCTACTCCCATCTGGGCTTTGAGAACATGTCCAGCCCCAAGGCCGGACTGCACCTGTGGAAGATCGAGGGCACACCCAACATAGAATATATCGTTAACACGGCTCGCAAAGGTCGATATTAGCGAGCGAATTTTGGTTTCCCCGGCGGCCCCTATCGGGGCCGCCGGGGAATTTTTTTGCGAAGTTTTAACGAATTTTCTTTATTAAATTGATCAATTTTTTCCGTTGGTGAAGAAAACTAAAAAATTTTCAAAAAAAATTTTAACAGGAGAGACCCTTTTCATTTTTTGGATCTTAGAATTTCGGGTGGGGGGGGGGGGCTTCAGCCCCCCCCCNCCCCCCCCCCCCCCCCTCGTTACGCCCCTGATTCGAACTCCCATATACAAATTATATTATATTAACGAATTCATTTTGGGCTTTTCCATCCAGATTCTGCTCTCAACGAATTGGAACTAACAGTCACGCGAGATGGACAACCAGCACTTGGATGGAACGCCTCTATTGTAGCTAAGGTAAGTGATTTTTCAACAATTAATCCTACAAATTTTGATAGACATTGACAATTTTTTTTTTACATTGTCTAATTATAATTCACATCTTTATTAATCATCAATATAAAATTCTTCCCCGGTTTAGGATTTGCTGTTCAACCCCCCGCTGGCCGGTGACGAAGTGCCCGCCTCCCAAGTTGCCATGCTGCTCCGGCGCGGCCGACTCGGCTCCGTAGTCGCTCGACAAGATAACAAAATGGTTGGCGTTGCGTTGTTCCACCAGAAGGCCTACTCCAGCTGGCTTGGACAGGTCGGAAAAGACACAATTGACTGGCTTGGATTTCTAAGAAATAATCCTGCCGATTTCTGCCTGAATTTCCTGTTCTAGCATATTAATTGAGGGAGGAGAGGTGTCAAACTTTGACTTCTCGGCCTTTTATTATAAAGTTATTTTTTAGTTTCTCGTGGTTGACCGCCTGTTTGTGCGTAAAGAATTCCATCGGAAGGGAGTTGGAATGGCCCTTGCCGCAGAATTGGCTAAGGTAAAATTTTTCCGCCCTCCAAGGAAATTTGCTGCAAAAGGCCACGTACATGTGCCTTACAGAACTTTATTAAAAACTTATTTTTAACATACCTTAAAATAACCTTTAAACTGGCTTGGATTTCAATGGAATTTTCGAGAGAATTATTTAAATTTTGATTTTTTTTATTGTTTTACATTTGCACGTCAGATTGCTCTTTCGGCCGACTACAGTAAAATGGTTTGGACTGCCAAGCGCGGCCATGAAGCGGATGATTTCTTCAACAAGGCATCCTTTATACT
Organism: Rotylenchulus reniformis; assembly: GCA_001026735.1. NCBI lineage: Eukaryota > Metazoa > Nematoda > Chromadorea > Rhabditida > Hoplolaimidae > Rotylenchulus > Rotylenchulus reniformis. The sequence goes on along the minus strand of LDKF01000829.1, from coordinate 4,406 downwards.
TTATTAGCCTTTTCCCTTTGTTTATCCTGGTAAGGTCTATGTAAAACTAACATATATTGCTAGAGACTTTTTCATGTAATAATTTTAGAGAAATTCTGATTAGGCATTAGTTTTTTTGTTGAAAAAAAAATTAATAATTCTTTAAGGCTACGGTTATTATAAGGAGCACAGATTTTTCATCTTGGAGTTTTATTCGGGGATTAACTAGGGAATTCCAAAAATTTTCTTATATTTTGCTTTGTGAACTTGCTCATACAAAATTTCTGACATTGGTATGACTATGACTATCATTCACAGCTGAACGCCTACGACATGACGGCGGAGGAGGGCTGGCTGCTGCACCGGTGGTACCGCGCCAAGTGGCCCACGCTGCGGGAGTGGCCCCAGCTGGCGTCCGCCTCCAACGGCGGCGGCAAAAAGTGACGAGGACGACGATGAACCATCGAATGTGTAATACGGGTAGAACCATCGACGAGTAAACACTAGGATCTATGCTAATACCTAATAACTGTATATGTATATATGTGTACTATCCTGTATTGTATATTTTCGCCTAGTCTAAAATCTAATATCAACCTCAAACTGTTCAGTTTCCCGCTCATATGGATGATCTCAATGTTGTTCATTAATATTGTTATTGCGTCTACGTTCTCCGCCCACATCAATAAATAAATCATCTGCATGACATTGATCAAAAAAATACGAGGGCTAGAAATCTAATCAATTTTCAGAAAATCTAAAGGCTAACCACAATAGTATCTAATCGGCTCTAACTTTAGCTTATGATGATCGACATTACAAATTTAAAAAATTAATAAATTTGATGTTTAATGTAAATTGTTTTTATGCGCATACCCTCTCACCAATTTCAGGTCACAAAATACAAACAATGAAAATTTAAAACGCGGAATTTTTATGGTCGGGATCGGTCCTAACCTGAGTTCATGAATTACACTATTTAATTCACATTAAAATGTATGGGAGATTTAGATTGTTTAGAATATTTTAAATATTTAATTAATTTTGGCATTTTCTACCCTCGGAGCAAGGCCGATCCCCGAATTATGGTCTCCATCAAACAATTTCTGATCATTCTTGTTCTGAATCGGAGCCCTCGGTGTACTCGTCCGTTGATTCGGGCTCCTCCTTGTCTTCCTCCTTTTCGTCCTCTGTGTCCTCGTACTTCACTTGGGGCGGTTCCCGGGCCGGATGAACTTCCATCTGTGGGTGGAAATTTAAAATTAAATTTAAAAAAATAAAAAATTAAATTTAATAAAACATGATTTTTACGGACCTTGGTGTCCACTGAGTAGTCCATGTCAAGGTAGGAGTCAGAGCGAACATGAAGTGTGAAATAGTAGGTGCCCTTCTGTGACGGTGCCGGAAAGCGCAGTTCCACCTGAATTTTTGAATAACTTTTTCCCCATAAACCTCAATATAAAATATTTTCAAAAAATATCCTTAAAAATTTAATATTGTATTTTGTTGTTGGTACACTAGGGCAAAATAAATTTTCTAAAATTAATTTTTCAAAAGAGGCACCGTCTTCTCCTGGTCCAGAGTTTTGCATGGCTGTATCATGGTGACCAACCGACGAGATTTGCGCTCCAATAAGTATACGTACCACCATTCGAACTTGTCTCCCGGGTAGTAAGGGCAGTGGACCTGATAAATTAAAAAAACATTGGTGAATTTGCGAAAATGGAAACCCCGGAAAGTTAAAAATAAAAAACACAACAAATCGCTGTCTAAAATTCGTTTAAACAAATGAAGAGTCATTTCGATAATGGCGCGTGGCGCCGCCATTTTTTTCCATTCACAACAAAAATTTTAGGCGAATTTTGGATTTGGTTAGAGGAATTTTAACAATGTGTATTGCAAATTTTTTTATTTGGATGGAATATATAGTGACATAATTAGTAAATGGTTATAATTTGTCGATAATAATTAAAAAATTAAAATAATTATTTAAAAATAAACTTTTTATTTGTTTTCTCCCACCTCGTGATGGTTTGTGGGCTCGCTGTCCAAAATGTCCCGCTTCCTGACCAGCCCATCTTCGTCCTCATAATCGTCGTCGTCGTTAAAATCTCCGCCACCGCTGTCTCCTCCGCCATCCACGTTGCTCTGCTGGCTGCCCTCCTCGTCCTCCTCCACCTCACTTTCGGAAGCGCTGTTATCGGACCTAATAAGAAAGAAATTTTAGTTTTTTCCTGATAAATACACAATTTGCTCAAATTTCGAATTAAAGTTTTTTTTGGGTTTTATTAAAAAACTAAAAAATCCAAACGGGCAAATCCGATTTCAAATAGAACATTTATAGTACCTAGATTGGTCGTTTTATCCTAATTCAAATCTCGCAATATTATACAATAAGAATACAAAAATAATTAGTCATTATTCAAAAAAAAATTATCGCACTTTCCCGAAGCGTCCTCGTCCGAGTCGGTGTTGTTGTCCTCCTCAGTTTTCGGCTGTCTTTGCCGCTGCTTCTTCTTCGGTGTGTCGGGCGATGAAGGCGTAGTCCCACCACTAGCATGATTTTGTTGCTGATCTTGGTTTTGCTGTTGTTGAGCATCTCCGGAAACTGATGAAGTTGATGTCACTTGCTTTTTCTTCGACTAAATTATCATTTTTTAAAAAAATTAAATTTATTAATTACAAATTATTAATTTTTAACAAGTCCTAATCCACCAAGAAATGGTTAAAATCAAGAAATTGTAGCCTTCTCTTTCTATTTTTAACCCACCTTCTGTGGTGGTTTGCCGCCCTTCTTGGCCTTCTTTTTAGGCTGCTTCTCCCACACTTTCCGCTTTGTTTGCTGTTGCTCCTCAGCATTTTCCTCATTGTTTTCTCTTTCTCTACTGCCTGTGTCCATCTGAAAAGAGGATAATTATGGCATAGCGCATAGTTATATTACAGAACAATAATCTAGCTTCAATAGCAGAATGAATCAACACAGGAGCCAGGAGCTTACACATACCAAATGGGATATGAAAGTGAATGAGATGAATTACGGGACAACACTGAAAGCAAAAATTGTGCAGGGGCGGATCTAGGGGG
>LDKF01000828.1:33726-51172 GCA_001026735.1 Rotylenchulus reniformis | reverse complement strand
TTTTTATCCTCCCCGCCAATGCGAGTGTCTGCCCTTTTCTGGAAGATTCCAGAAAAGTGGAAATTGCTCTCATTCTCGCACACTCTTTTCCTCCTTTCCCTTTCTCTCGCCCAATGGACGATTTCTTCCCCGCCGCCGCGGGTTCCCGCCCTTTTCTGGAAGGACCCAGAGAGGTGGGCAGAGATTTCTCTTTGTCCTTTCCTCTCCTTTTCCTTTTGTCTCTCGCCCAATGGGCGATCTCTTCCCCGCCGCCGCGGGTCTTCTCTGCTTTCTCTGGCAGAGTGGGCAAAACTGGGCAATGATCTTTTCATTGTCTCTCTTTCTCCCGTTTTTGACCCTCCCATGGTCTCTCGCCCAATGGACGGTTTGTTTGTGCACCGACTGTGCATCCGGTGCACCGTCGATGTGTATCGCCGGTGTGCTTCCACCTTGTGAACCCCGAAGGGCCACAATCGGTGTTTCTGGGCAGTGATGGGGCAACGCCCCATCACAGTATAACTCATACCCCACCATAATCCACCATATTTATTGGGGAAGTCAAATGGCATCATAATGCCATAAGATCCTTAATCTCCTTAATCTTACCTCATCTCAGCCCCCTAACTTTGATGCCTAGTTGATCTTTGATCATTGGTCCCTTCTCCCCTGATCAGTTTGTCCAAATGCGCAAGTTTCTGCCCCCGCATCGGTTGCTCACGGATCAGGAGCTGGCAACTGCCAAGGCCAAGGTAGGGGGAAGTGATGGTAGGAAGTTATAGAAAAGGGTTATTTTTTTATAGCTGGCCAAGGAGGTGCTGTACGAGGTGCCCGGACAGCTGATCGGATACATGAAGGTCTGTTCCGATCAGTTTTGGCCATTCTGATCACCGAATTGGACCAATTTTTGATCATTAATCCCCCAATTGTCCTGATTTTGGCTCATTCTGATCAGAATTTGTCCATTTTCAGTCCAAGGGCATCTACCCGCGTCCCCCGGAGGATCCTTTCACCGCGAGTAACCAATGTGATACCCTGGCCCAGAGATTCATGCGATGGGAGAACGGAGGAGGAGGGACCCAACAGCAGCAGCAGCAGAGGAGGGCGAGCAGTCTGAAGACCAGCAAGGAGATGATGAACAGAGGAAGTCTGAGGACCGGCAGGGATCATAATCACCAGAAGAAGNATACCAAGGAAGGAGGTTAAGGGGAGAGAAGAGCCGGGGAAAGACCCCTCACCTCGAATTGGGAGGAGGAATGATGACTGGAGCGGAAGGAAGAAAGTTTTGGATGAGGATTGGAGAGGAAGGAAGAGAGGATTGGAAGAGGATTGGAGCGGAAGGAAGAGCCCCATTCGCAATTTGAAATGTGCGACAACATCCATCGTGAGAGGGGTGATGGAACAGAAAGAAATTTTTGGTCATTCCGGAAATCATAAAATGGTGGGGAAATACGAGGAAATTCACGCGTTTATCGAGATGAAAAGGGAAGTGATCGAGGCTTGCCGCACTGCCCAATTTGGGACGATCAGCGAAAGGGATCTGATGTGGGAGCACCTAGTGAGAGCAAAGGATTGGGTGGAGAAAGCTATGAAGTGGGCAAAAAGAAATGACGAAGCCCAAGAGGAGGCACGGGAGGAAAACATGGCGAAAAGAGAGGAAAGGGCGAAGGATGGAAAAGGGATGACGAAGAAGACGGAGGAAGAAAGCGAGGAGTGAAGATGCTTCGGACGGAGGAATTTGATTTTGTACGACCGATCCCATTCATTGATGTTTTTTGGTTCATTCCCTTTTTCCGTCCCCTCCTTTTCATTTTTGTCCTCTTACAATTTTCGTCGTCTCCCCCGGAATATCGCCAATCAGCGATTTTTTTATTCTCTCTATTTACTCTAACCTACTTCCTACACTATTTCTTTATTTTGCTCTTCTCTATCGGTGCTGGTGTAATTTGTGATGAGTCACATGACTCATCCTTTCCTCTATAAATATTTTTGCCCCCCTCTGGGAAGGGATCCTTCTATCCGTTCATTCCCTTGGCCTAATCATCTGTTCCCCATTTGGTTCTTTGTACTATTGGAATTCTGAAATAAATCTTTGTGATCGGAGAGGGGAAAACCTTGGGCAAGGAATTGGAAATTGGAAATTTAAGAAAGGAAATTTGAACTCTGAATTTGGGGAAATTTGAAATCTTATTTGGATTTGAAAATAATTTGGATTCTGTGTCTTCCCCCGCCCCTTCCGTCACAAGTGAGATAGAGAGTGGGTGTAAGAAAGTAAGATAGTGAGAGGGTAAGGAGTACGGGGTAAGGTAAGGGAAACTTTAGGAATGATTGGTTGGTTGGGGATAAATCAAGTCGTCGGGGGTGAGTATGGCGTGAACTTGACGTGTCTAGGTAAATGTCAGAAGGAGAGCAGGCCAGGACACGGTATAGACACAGTAAGCCCAGGAGAGTAGGGCCAGTATACGGTAGGGGTTCACCGTGGAATGAGAGTTAAGATCCAATAATGGAAAAACCGATAGTCAAGGGTCAGTGACGGAGTCATTGACCTGAAGCTGGGAAGTGTGGAGTACGGTAGCGAATGGCAGGGTACCAGTCGATTCAGAGTGCGACAGTAAAGATAGTATTGTGTAGGTAAAAGAGCGTATGGTATGGGGAAGGTTACTACAGAAGAGTAGGTTGGTACCCGGGACATACCGCGAGAGTAGAGTGACAAGCCTCTTTGTATCTCTCTATTCTCTTGAATTTGCGCAATCTCTCTCTCTCACCTCCCTGCAGGCGTGACGCTCAGCCATTGTTCACCGCGCACTTCGCCGCGGGCGCCGCGTCGGTTGTTGCCGACGCCACCGGACGAACAGTTGGCGGACGAAGTGCGGGAAACACGCTTCTTCTGATCACCGATCAGATCAGATGTTCTGATCACCCTCTTTCCCTGATCAGATCAGATCACCTCGTTCCGATCAATCGATTGATTCCCTGTCCTCTTCCACCCTGATCGATCACTATTTTTCCCACCGCCGGTGTAAATGTAAATCCATCTCTTCCATCTGTGAATGTCCCCAATGTCCTCAAGCACTTTTTGTATCATTTTTTGCGTGAAAAAATCTTCAGAAATATCGAATTTCGGGGGATGTGCAAAGGCTTTTTTGCCTTTTCCCGTTGATGTTTGGGTTTCGGATAAGTGCAAGGCAACAGCTGTCCTTCTCCCTCCCTCCGATCACTACGAAACTCATCACTCTTGATCCGCCAAACCCATCGCTTTCCCCCGGAAAATCGGTGCAACATCCTCCGGGAGGCTGAAAAATCGCTCTTCTCCGATCACTTTTCTGATCAGCAAATCACCGATCGATCGATGGAGTCCCGCACTTCGAATTTGTCCGCCAACATACACCGTATAATTTACACTTTGGCAGGAAAATGAATATTTAAAATCATCTACGAATTTAAGGGCACGGCGATTACCAGCTCCGGCTGGCCCGATCATCGGCCTATGTTCAGGCCAAAGTGGCACCGAACTTGCCAAAGACATTTGTGAGTGCAATATTCTGATCCGAAAAGAACAAAAAACATTTTTGGGATCCAAAGTTCGTTTTAAGGAATTTGTGAGATCTGAGAAGACCATATTAAGGGTGTTAAATGCCCTTTTGGATCCTTGAAAATGGAAAAAATTGTTTTAGGGACCAATTATGCCATCTTGGAACTGAAATGTCCATCTTAAAATCCATCAGATGTATTATGACCTGGGAAAAATCATTTTTTTTCTAGGAATAAATCCATTTTGATCGAAATTTGTGCCTTAAATATCGAATTTTTGAATCCAAAAAAACATTCCGATTTTTAGCAAAAGTGCCCCAAATGTCGGGTGATGGTGGACATCCGTCTGCACGCCAAATGTCCCGCCGACGGGTTGTACCAGCCGTATCAATGGGTGCTGGATCCGGAACGGTGGTATGTGTGATGATCAGGATCAGAGAGAAGAAGAAGCTGATCAGGAGGACCAGTGATCGGTGATCGATGATGCTAGGAGGACTGACCAGTGATCTGATTCCCGCGATTCTTGTTTCATTGCGGTGATCGATGCGGTGATCGGAGGATGGATCATCCGATCATTCTGAGGAGTGATCTAAATTTGATCACCAATCGATTGATCCCTCCATTCTGATCACCCCGTTTTCAGGTGCGAATAAATCACTCGGTGCCCCATGGACTTTTGCCCTTGGCCCATCCATTTTTTTGTTTACCTTCCGAACAGATGATCCATCCCATCCACATCCATCGATCATGGCCCTCAATTTTCCTCGGATTTCGCCTTGGCCAAGGGTGAAAGAGAGAGACAAATCCTAGGGAGAGAGAGAGATTTAGAGCTCAAGCACATTCTTCCTTCGTTCCTTCATTCTCGATCGTGGATGTGTGGGCGGCTGAGCAGCCCGCTGTTCCGTCTCTAATAATTCTAGCTGAGGCAGAGAAAGGGAACTTGAGCCGATCATTCTTCGTGATCCAACTGATCGGGCGGATTCTCTCAGCTTGATCGGTTCCCATCCTGACAGGCCCTTCGGCACATTTTCTCATCACCGTCCTTCGACCTCGATCTTTTGACCTTTTGGCCCATTTTGGCCATTTTGGCACAATTTCCAATTTTGGCCAATTGGCAACTTTGGCGGCACATCTTTTAGGGTAAATACACTGTGAAGATGAGTGACTACGCCTTGGTGCGTACCCGGTCGGCCCTGTGCCTCTCCTCTCCGGTCACCAGCTTAGTGCGCACCTACTCCGTGCCCAACCTCAGCGTGTAAGTACCACCCACCAATTACCGTCTATGTTACCTTGGGTATCCCTGTGACCATGGACTCTGTAGTTCGACCCTTTACCCTGGGTATCATGGGTCCCTCTGTACCATGGCCACCTTACCACGATCACTCACCCTTCCAGCTCACCCTACTACTCCTCCTACTACTACCCCTACTACAGCTGGCGCTCTTACTGGCCCTACCGCTACCGAGACTATTCATACTCCGATTCCTACTGGTACGACCGGTAAGCTGCTATACGGTAACGCCCCCTATACTAAGTATACGGTAATCTTAAGGTACTACTATTTCTCGCCGCTCTATTACCGGAGCATGTTCCCGTATCGTCGCTATTACTACAGGTCCACCCGGAGTTTACTCCCACTCTAAAACCACAATTTTGTCCATTTACAGCGATTACATCACCAACCCGTACTACTGGTCGTACCCGTATTCATACTGGACACGCTACAAAAGCTACTTGTACGATTTATATTACTTTTTGACCATATTGTCCCTACCTCAAGATATGACTATGATTACCCTTACTCCTACCGACGCTGGTGAGTTTTGCTTACCATGATGAATGGATTCCCCCGCCCCTTCTTACATTGTCCCACCTGTACTCAGGTACTATTACTACTAAGGTACGACCCCTACTACGACAACTACTTAAAATCGCACCGCTATCGCTCCTGGCTTCTAGACAGTATCTGATCCGCTTGATCAATGTTTGATCACTCATCTCCGATCACCCGCTCCCCTAGGTATGGAGGACAGTCTGTCGAAGGGATTAGCGCAGTATCGCATCGGAGTATGACCGTACTACCTTACCCTCAATCTTACCCTGATACCCTCAGGCTATCAACTACAACCAACTGTACCGGAATTGGATCACCTCCAACGATTGGTATAAACGACACAAGGTAAGGAAAAGGGCAGTACGGTACCGGGTACTCCAGTACTTTACTCTCTCTACTCTTTACATCAAAGGATTGGCGCCAATTGTACGTGTGGGACCGGAATGTGGTGAAGCCGGAAGCACCATCAACTTATCAGGCTGACTGGGTGCCGGCTATCGATCGCAACCCGTGATGATGATCAGTAGATCGATCGGACAATGGTGATGGATGATCTGATCATGTCCGCATCAGATCGATCTGTTGAAGAGGTGTCACACGGATTGGTGATCAAAAATGATCAGTATTGACAGCTCTCTGATCAATCGATTGCCTGGATGGATTGATCAGATCAGTTTCGGCACCTTCGGACCCCATCAAAATTTGTCCGATCGATCATCCATCTACCATCTGATAGATCCAATCCCCCGATCCTTGTGTCGTCCTTCCTCTCCCTACCCATGTACTGTAATTTTCCCCACCTTTTCCAATCCAATTCCGGTACATTCGTCCTCCTCCCTTCTAAAACTGCCATTAGCCCTTCTCTGATCAGAATCCCAGATTAAAAGCCATAAAGCGGTTGATTCGGCTGATCGATGGGGTGCACTCCTGGGCTAGTTACCCCCTCTGTTCACACACTCTCTCCATACTCTCTGGCCACTCTGTGCTCTCTCCGATCGGTCTGCTCTCTCGTCTGCCAGCCGTCATCTGTCTTCTCCCCCGATCTGCTGTGTTCCCTTCCGGCTCCGATCGGATCAGATCACTCCCCCCACCTTCTTCTCCCCATCCTTTGCAATTTTTTCCCGTTGTCCCAAATGGTGGTGATTGCCAGCCGCAACATTGTCGCGGGCGTTCCGGAGGGCGGCGCGTCAGCCGTCATGCGGTCGGAGGTGCCAATGCCGCATCCGGTAAGGATAATTGGTCGCAATCCGCCGAACTGATCCCCACTATACGAAATTTCGTATCGGATTTCGAATTATTGGTCCAGATTCCAAGTAAATCGGGTGCAGATCGTCCCGTCGGAGGTCATGAAGAACCGGAAAGGGTTCCGGATGAAATTGGACCAAGTAGCCTTATCCTCAGGATAGGGTTTTCCGGATGGGATTGCATTTTTTGGATGGCTACTTTCGGATACGTTTTGCGGATGATCCGGGGATCAGCTTCCGTACACTTCCCATCACAGTTCGGCCGCTCGCGTTCCCTGGCGGACATTTACCGATCCAACACCTACTACAACGAGTCCCAGATCACTCCTCCCACCGTGCCGATCGGCACTCCGTCCCAGCCGATCAGTGTGTACCAACCCTACTGGACCCACTCAAATTATTGGTACTTTATCTTACTCTCTAAAATGATCTTTGACCCGCTTTGAAGGCCCTATCGCTACTACCGTAACCACAACACCTATGTGTGAGTACCGTACTCTTCACATGTTAAGTACAGTATCCATTCTTCTTCAGAAACTATATCACGGACCCCTTCTACTGGCACTACCCTTACCGGTGAGTCTGTCCGATTAGGGTAAAAGGTGTAAATACCGTATTTTCTCTAATTTAAGGGTAATCTCTTATTTAAGGGTAATTTTTAAAAGAGGTTGAAAATTTTAAGGGTAATCTCTAATTTAAAGGTAATTTCTAATTTAAAGGTAATTACTAATGGTTTGAAATAGCAATTTTTTCATTTTTTTGCTTTTATTATTTTCATTATCAAAAATACAAATATGCTTAGGGTATTAGGTAGAGATAGATCCATGGTTGGAGAGATGGATAAATTTGGATTTTTTCGGTCGGTTATTTTCGGTAACCCCTGGGGTTATATTTTTTCAACTCCCTCCAGAGGGTGGGTCTATTTGATGGAGTGGATTCAATACAGTTTTACGGTATTAGGTAGGTGTATCTACTTTTAACATTTTAATTTCTTTCATTTTTGCGAATTAATTAATGTTGTCGATATCAGTGAAGAATGTTACATCACTGAAACTGAATGCACAAAACATACATTGAGGAAAATCAAATTGACACAGCGGCACCCGGGGATACATCAAAATTATACTAATAGTCCATTTTATTTAATTTATCTTCTATCTTTAATTTATTTTTTACCATTTATTTGCCATTTATTAGTAATTATTATTTTTTTAAATTTTTTAATAGGCGCCTGATTTAAGATTGGAACATTTAAGGGTAATCTCTAATTTAAAGGTAATCTCTAATTTAAGGGTAACTTCCAGAAGAGGTTGAAAAATTTAAGGGTATACCCTTAAATTAGAGAAAATACGGTATTCCCTGTTTATAGTCTGTGGAGCTCTCATAAGCAGAATTTTTACCACTATGACAGGTAAATTGGGGTCTCTTGGGGTCTTGGGGTCTTACAGTACCAAACCCTACCCCACAGCCCATACTATTATCGGCGTTACCACGATTATTACAACATGTTTTACAACACGGAACTGATGTCCTACGGTAGGTGACAGAATGGATTACGGTACCTTTACAGTAAGAAAATTGCAGGAAATCGGTCCAAAATGATGGAGAACCTGTACAAGGAGACGCCGATCACCCAGTAGAGAAAGAGAAGAAAAAGACAATACCATGACGTACCGTACCCTAATCAATCTACCGTAATCTGTCAATGATAAACTGTAACTGGGGGAGCTACCGTATATCTTACACTATGGCACATTTTGTTTCTTTTTCTCTTTTTCCCCAAATGTAAACATAAACAGGGGAAGAAGCTGTGTGGGAGTTCATCGGATTGGATTGGGTGTTTATTTTTTGGAACGAACAACAGGTGTTACCCTGTCCATTGGCAGAGTCAGAGAAATGGAAAATGGGGGGAGGGGTCAGACACACAAATTTGTCTGCTTCCCTTCCGCCAGCGGATCATTTCCTTCACTATCTCTCCCTTTGATCACTTTTCTATTGTCTTGTACACCCAATAACCTTCCGATCAGTCGTCGATTACTGCTCACCCCTTCCGATCACTTTAGGCCTACTGATCAGATCACTTTTACCCTTCTGGTCATCATCCTTACAGTACTTTTGGACCATGGCGGACATTCAGCCGGCAATGTTGACCCGAGCACAGTTGAATAGTATCACTTTAGCAAACCAAAGTTTACCTTATTGCTCCACAGATCGACGGCGGTCATCCGTGGGTCAGCCATCGACAACCAGCCCCGACTGATGGTAGGCCAAGAGTAGCAGGGTAAAGGAGGTGATGTAAGTCAAAGACTCCCCTACCGTAGTTGACTCGGACCTACTCCGTGCCGGATGTCAACGACTACCACCGTCGCACCGACCCCTACAAGTACCGTACCCTGTAAATATCTCGTCTACAGTACCCCATCCCACCCTTTTCACAGACCCCAATGGGCCATCTTCACCTACTCGCAGGCTAACTACAAGCCCTATTTCCCGTACAGATACGTGCGCGACTATGAACGCGCAAGTGCAGATCAGTGATCCCAAAAATGATCTTTGATCCCTTAGGGTGCCGCTGCGAACAGCTTCTGGTTCAACAAATACTACAGGCCAGCACTTTACAGAGTAAATCCTGGGGTTTACAGAGTAACACTTCCAGGTTCACCAGCTTGTTCAAGCGCTCTCCGTTCCGTCCGCACTTCTTTTATCGGTTGGGCAATTGGGTTTGAATTTGAATTTTGGCGCCAAACTCCCTCTTCCAGCCATGACTTTGACCACCCCTCCTACTCGCGCCGGGCCTATGATCCCTTCTACACTCCCCATTATGACTCCTATTCCTATGGGCATTGGCCAGCCACTCGGCAGCACTTTGTCTGATCTGCTAGAGAGTGTGGTGGACGGAGAGGGACCACAGCGAAACGAAGAAATGATAAGCAACCACATTGATCTGAATGATGGGAAGAGAAAGAGAACAAAGAGCCATGAATGATCAGAGGGGTAGACATTGTTTATCGCCCAGAGAAACAAAAATATTTCTGCAGCATGAGTGATCGGGGTGATTTGGATTTGGTAAGAGAAACAGATATTTTCTGCTTCTCTGTCTCCATTGCTCATCAACTTTTTATTTGCTTTTTGCTTCTGGGAACCCCCGGGAGGGCGGAACAGCTGGCGGGAAAAGTGATCTGATCCGTCGAATGGCGGAAGAGGTCGCCCTTTGTCTGATCCGTCCGGCCGAAGGGGAAGGAGGAGAGGGTTATTTTCAGATCATTCCGAAAAGCAATTTGACCAGCCCAATGGGTAAACAGGGTATGATCGGGTCCAAAATGTGGCGGATGCCTCGGAGGGACATAAGGTTCGCAATCGATCGGACCGATCGATTAGCCGATCCGATCCATTCGATCACTTCACCACAACCAAACATTGTCCTTTTTCCATCCTGATGAGTCCATTTACCGTACACTAGAAGATCTCGTACCGTATCCCCATAGTACCCTTTAAAATTGCCAATGGATCATTGGATCCACTTTTTTGCAAATGGTCTGATCCAACTCCTCAACAAGATAAATCAAGACAAATCTGTTTGGTTCGGATCAGATCAGATCACGGCACACTTTCGGGGATAAGAACAATAAAGCTTTGACACTTTTGATTCACTGCTATGCCTTTTACTTCGATCTTGATTGCCAATTCCTCTCATTTTTGATGCTTTTCACGCGATATCCTACAGTAATACTATAATCTGGCCTTAAAGTACAAGTTACAGTACCTCTCGCGATCTGTAAAGCATGGCGGTGGTACCGGAACAGACGGCGGAGGAGGTGAACCGTCTGCAGCGGACCTCGTCCCTATTGGACGTTGCTCTCCGGGATGGAGTGCCATTCCCGAATTTGCCGCCCACCAACCGGGCCCCCCAGTACATGAACCTGGTCAGTTTTAAGTACGGTAGAGTGAGAGTACTGTACCCGATACAGTATCCCTGGCTTCCGTGTGACCGTAGTATAGCCTGATCCTTTGCAGTTAACCCGTTCCGTGTCGGTGCCAAATGTCCGCGTGTACTCCGTGAGTTGGATTTGGATCATCACATTTTGGTTACAGTATCCCATTACTCTCCCCCCTTAGGGTGCCATCGGACCTTACCGACCCTCGATGCCCGTGTACACCTACAACACTTACCATGGATACTTCCCCTACCGTAACTACCGGGGATACACTTTGGTCTGTTTACGGTTACAGTATACCCCTTTTACTACCGTACTTTACAGTCCAATGCCTACTGGTACGATCGGTACTACTACTTCAGTCCGCTGTACAAGCGCAGCATGTTCCCGATCCGGTTCAAACATTGGTCAGATCGATCGGGGGGATTTGATGTGATCTGATCCGGATCGATTTCAGTGACTACAAAGCCAATCCGCAGTACTGGCACTACCCGCACACTTATTGGGCCCACCCATACCAGGGCAAATGGTAAGAGTGACGAGAATCATGACCACTCATTAGCTCCGATCAATCACCCCTCATCATTTGCTCCAATCATTGCTCTGATCATTCGGCACCAATCACCTCTTCCTGGTCATTTTCCTCGTTCATCTTTGAACATCTTCTTTGATCATCGTTCTGCTGATGATTGAATGCGATCATTGATCCACCCTGATCATTCGCACTGATCACTTTCCCGATCATTTCCTCCTGATCAGTTGATTTTGATCATTTTATCACCTTTTATCCTTAAGGTTCGACTATGACAATCCGCCCAACTACCGTCCATACTTTGACCAACGCTTCAACACCTTCGCCCGTCCCTACCACTACCGGTCCCACATGCTTGCGCACCCATACCAGCACCCTGAGGGCATGATCCACAAGCGGTTCTGATCAGCGACTGATCAGTGGCCACAGAAATTGATCAGATCAAAATGGCCCGGCCTGGGGAAGAAGGCGACCGAATTCTTCGATTTTTGATCCAATTTTTGCATATTTTGGAAGGATTTATTTGCTATTTTGGCATCAAAATCAACAAAAAGTGTCTACTATTCCGATCACTGATCACTTCCGATCACTTTGGGTCTATTCCTGCTTCTGGGCCTTTCCATCGGCCCATGGAGTCATCTTCAGCGGGGGATGTGCCGCTTTCTTGGCCGTTTCGCCGGTCGCCGCAGTCTTTTGGCATTGGCGTAGTGCCGCGGCCGCCACCTGTGATCACTGATCAATCATTCTGCTGATCTTTGACCTTCTGATTTTGATCACCTGAGAATATCGGGTGTAGGTAAACCCGATGTTCTTCCACAACGACATTCTGATTGATCAGAACCAAAACCAATAATGCCGCAAAAGTGATCTGGAAAGAGGAAAAACACAGGGTTAGAGAGTGTGTAGACAGAGAAACAGAGGAGGGTTAGACACTGTGGGGATGGAGAATATAGAGGAGAGGGAGAGAATTGAGGACAGAGAAGCAAAGAAAGGGACAAACAAAGGAAGAGAAGAGAGATGGTAATCATGAAACATGATCATTGATAAGAAAGATAGGGAGAGAGTGTGATCGGAGTAGAGAGCACGAGAGTGAGAGAGGGATCGGATTATGGAATGGATAGAAAGGATGAGAGAATGAGAATGATCTGGGAAGAAGTGAGGCAGAGAACACGAGAGATAGAGTGATCAGAAGAGACAAGAGAAGCAGAGAACTGATCAAGCTGGCGGGAAGGATGACGACTGTCATGAAGGAACATCTTCCCGATTCCAATCCTCCAATCTGATCCCTGGGGATCCATTCGCATTCTCCGCAAACCATGGCCCAGGTGCGTCCCACCTCCTTCGTGAGTTTTCTTTCTCTCTCTGCCCGTTCTCTCACTCTTACATGATCTCTCTCCCCTTCCCGAAATGTACAGCTCATGCTCGAGGGCTTCCCCGAGGGCCAGGGCTACTGTGCCCGGACCCGGACGGTTTGTTCCAGGGTGGTGGGGGTGAAGTACTGCTTGAACTTGGTGACATTTGCAGGTGCCCGACATGACGGGACATGTGCGAATGTCGGAAAGATACAAGCCGCATTGGGGCCTCTACCGGGATGTGAGTCTTATCTGTAGGGCTGCAAAAAAAGGCATGAAAAATCGCTGAAAAGGGCACAAAAAGGCATAAAAATGTAAAAAAAGACATACATAAAAAGGCAAAAAAGGGTATAAAATCCCAAAAGGGTCAAAAAGACAAAAAAGGCAAATAAAAATCGATGTTAGACAGCTCTAACAAAGCTAAAAATGCGTTTTACGTGCTTTTTAGACCATTATGAGTCAGCAGAAAAAAGGCATTTGCCTTAAATTTGCAGCCCTACTTATCTGTGAAGCAACGACCCCCGATTAGGGGGGAGGAGGACTGATCATTCTTAATCTGATCACTGATCGAATCACTTATGGACTTATTTGATCATTTTCCCCAGAATCCCCATCGGGCAAACTCTTACTACTACTTCTCGCCCGCGTATTACCAAGACCTTCACCCGGACCGGTACCCTCCGTCCAGCGTGGCTGATCCGGCCCCCTTCAGATACAAATATAACACTGATTGGGCACTCTATAAGGGGCCTTGGTACGACTACACTGAATGGTAAATTTTAGGTTCATCTCCGAATTTCCGCGAAAATTTTTTTCCTTTAGGTACCACTACAAGAGATGGTATGTAAAGTGAAATTTTGGGGACAAAAGTACCATTTTGGCCCATTTACCCGTTCAGGTATACGCCATTTTACGACATGCACGCTTATCACGCCAACCTGATCGACAACTACTGATCTGATCAGAGAGGAGAAGAGAAGGATGAAATAGTGATCGATCAGTTTATCATCCGAAGCTATGGATGAGGCGATGATTTTGGACAAAAAATATTTTTGACGCGCAATGGGACAACAATCTTGGACATTTTGGGGCGTCATAAAGCAAAAATAAGGGCGAATTTGGCATTTTTTGAGGGGGTCAAAGGACCCGGAAAGGGGACAAATTGATCATTTTGGGTGGCTTATTGGGGGCCGATCGGAAGGGGAGGGGAGTGATCGATTCTGCTGAGCAGCCGTCCTCTCCAGCCACCGTCGATAAGCGGACGAGAAGAGGACACCACCCACCCAGCCAACAAACCCTCCGCTCTTCCGCCGCTGTTTTCTCGTCCTCCTCTTCTTCCTTCCGTCTCCTTTGGCTCGCTTTCCCTCTCTTTGCTCCCTTCCAGTTCCCCTTCCTCTCTCTCTCTCTGAGTTCCCTTTCATTGGTCCTCACAAATTATGGCCATGGACTACCAGCACTCCGCGATGCGCGCCAACTCGAGCGTGGCATGGAATTGGCCCCACTTGCCAACGGTAAGGGATGGGCCTGATCTGATTGGTTACGAAAATCAATCAGGGATTCGAAACCATCTGACCAGTATTCCGGATGATCTGATCAGACTCAGAGTACGGTAGGAGTTGATCAAATCCTACATTGTTCCAACGCCAAATAAATGTAATTTAACCAAAATCGATCGATCATGATCATGTCGGAGTCTAGATCAATTTTGTCTTGATGGAATATGGATCCGGGTAAGCTGATGGGATTGCAAATCAGAGTTTTCTGATCGGCTTCCCGATCATCTTAAATTCGGATGCTCAGTTTGGATCCTAAACCAACTTTGGTCTATGTGATTTGATTAGGTCCCATATCTCTTCTATGTCTAGATTTACGAATCCACCTGATCTATCAGATTCCCCCCCCCCCTCAGGTGATCCGCTCNTAGGTACCACTACAAGAGATGGTATGTAAAGTGAAATTTTGGGGACAAAAGTACCATTTTGGCCCATTTACCCGTTCAGGTATACGCCATTTTACGACATGCACGCTTATCACGCCAACCTGATCGACAACTACTGATCTGATCAGAGAGGAGAAGAGAAGGATGAAATAGTGATCGATCAGTTTATCATCCGAAGCTATGGATGAGGCGATGATTTTGGACAAAAAATATTTTTGACGCGCAATGGGACAACAATCTTGGACATTTTGGGGCGTCATAAAGCAAAAATAAGGGCGAATTTGGCATTTTTTGAGGGGGTCAAAGGACCCGGAAAGGGGACAAATTGATCATTTTGGGTGGCTTATTGGGGGCCGATCGGAAGGGGAGGGGAGTGATCGATTCTGCTGAGCAGCCGTCCTCTCCAGCCACCGTCGATAAGCGGACGAGAAGAGGACACCACCCACCCAGCCAACAAACCCTCCGCTCTTCCGCCGCTGTTTTCTCGTCCTCCTCTTCTTCCTTCCGTCTCCTTTGGCTCGCTTTCCCTCTCTTTGCTCCCTTCCAGTTCCCCTTCCTCTCTCTCTCTCTGAGTTCCCTTTCATTGGTCCTCACAAATTATGGCCATGGACTACCAGCACTCCGCGATGCGCGCCAACTCGAGCGTGGCATGGAATTGGCCCCACTTGCCAACGGTAAGGGATGGGCCTGATCTGATTGGTTACGAAAATCAATCAGGGATTCGAAACCATCTGACCAGTATTCCGGATGATCTGATCAGACTCAGAGTACGGTAGGAGTTGATCAAATCCTACATTGTTCCAACGCCAAATAAATGTAATTTAACCAAAATCGATCGATCATGATCATGTCGGAGTCTAGATCAATTTTGTCTTGATGGAATATGGATCCGGGTAAGCTGATGGGATTGCAAATCAGAGTTTTCTGATCGGCTTCCCGATCATCTTAAATTCGGATGCTCAGTTTGGATCCTAAACCAACTTTGGTCTATGTGATTTGATTAGGTCCCATATCTCTTCTATGTCTAGATTTACGAATCCACCTGATCTATCAGATTCCCCCCCCCCCTCAGGTGATCCGCTCGGAGTCCACGCCCGACGTGACGGGCTACTACCGCCCCTACAATGTGAACCGGCACCGACCTCTGTGGCTGTCCCAGCCGTATCCGAAGACCTCCAGTCATCCGCCGGCTTCATTTCGGCGCAATCGCAACGCCGCCGTGGTCAGTACAATTCCAGGGATCAATGACCAACTGATCAATCACCCCAATCACTTTTTACCCAATCACTTTCCCGTTCAATTGACCTCCATTTGGTCATCTTTGATCATTCGCTGATCATTTTGATCAATTTCCGATCACTTTAATCGCTTCCCCAATTTCCGATCATTCTAATCACTCCTCCGATCACTTTTCCCGATTAATCTTTTCATCATTGATGATTCCGATCACTTCCGATCCTCAAAATATCAGACTGGCCTCTACTGGGCCGACTCCTACTACTTCTTCTCGCCCCTCTACAAGCGGGGCGGCGCAACCACCGGAACCCGACCCTTCGCCAGCGACATTGGCCCTCACCCTTACACATATTGGGTGCGCTACAACGGATACGGGTAAGCGCGAGGGGGGGGGGACTAAGCCAATATGGTCCAAGTTTGGGATTTCAATACCAAGTGGTCAAATGGGCCAATCCCATGATCAGATTCCTTGGGATTATCTCCCGAAACTATCCCCTGGGACCAAATTCCCGACCCATGACCCTGGGAGCACTCTCTGCAAGAATTCACATGGTATGGTCCATAGAACTCAATGTCTTGATTATCTTGGAACCATTCCGTGTGACCAATTCCCCTCAGACATTTCCTTGTGATCACATTGTGCTTTCCTCTTGTTAAGCTATGACAGCGGACATCCCGGCTATTATCGTGACTATTATTATCCGGTGGATGACTACTTTGGATGAGAGAGTGAGCGTGGGTGTCCAGAGAGCGGCCAGAGAAGCAGACAAATTGGATCATGATCAGAAAACAGATCAGACACAGCGAACCGATTGAAACAACAACAAACGATAAAAGTCCACAGCTGTGCCCATGGATTCCGATCAGGGAGAGGGGGGGGGGAGATGGGAGAAGAAGTAAACAACTGCAGGGGAAGAAACAGTTGTTGGTCTGGGACGAGAAATATTGGGGAGGGAAGAGAGTGCGAGAGAAGCAGAGGGACCAATTGGCCAGATGGGTGGATCATGGACTAGACATGCAGAGATCAGATAAACATGGGTGAAAGTGATCTGATCAAAACCAGGGGAGGCGAGAAGAGGCAGAGAAGAGGAGTGATTAGACACTCCGATCAGGAATTCACATTCCCACAGAAGTCAGAGAAACAGAATCCATGCAGAGAGTGTGGGCAGGGTCAGAGAGCGTGAAAATGGAGGGGTAAAGGTCAGACACTGGCGAAAGTGATCTGATCGGCGAGGGAATGGGGTCAAATCCACACAAACGCCCGAAAAATGAGCACGGTTGGCACCGCTTACGTTACCGGGGCCGGCACCCTCATCCGTCCGGATGAGCTGGACCGCGAGGTGCGCAAGGCGCCGGATGTAAGAGCATACCGTAACCATGATAGAGTACAGTAACCCTGGTTTGATTTACAGTATCCCCGATGTCTTCCGCTGGAGTCGCCCAGTGCCGAGCTGTCCAGTCGGCTGGTGAATGCCAACCCAGTTTGGTCAGTTATGGTATTGGAGTACTGTACTTACCATGCCTCCCCATCTTTGTCAGGTCCGTCTACTCGTCCTGCAACCCATGGTACATTCACTTTTTACATTTCTGATTAATGTTTATCCTTCTAATAGGTCCTATTGGCCATACCGTTATCTGTCCGATCCGAACTCCGTGAGTACCGTAATATTTTTCTGTGATACAGTACCATACCGTACCCCAACAGCATGAGGTATTCTGGCACGACATGCACAGCCAGTTCTCAGGACTGCGCAGACGGGACCTGTTCGGCAAGCAGAAGCCCCAAGTGTAAGATGGGGGGAATGTGCCGAGTTGAAGATATACTTTATCCCCTTTATCCCCTTTTATCCCCCTCCTACCCCCCCCC
>LDKF01000828.1:0-13012 GCA_001026735.1 Rotylenchulus reniformis | reverse complement strand
CCCCCCCCCCCTGATAAAATTTTGCCACCCCCCGTTAACATGAAAGTACCCGAATTCCAGGGAGATTTTTTGGAAAATCAACCCCTCTGAAGTTGGACCTGGTTGTACGGGCAGAAGTCGGCCAACTCCACGGAGCCCCCATAGTACTTCGTGCCCTCGTGCCGAACTCCGCGCAAATGGCCAAAATTCCGGTAGTCAATAGGAAGAGGACGTTTGTAGGGGACCAGGTTGCACAACGCCAGGGAATCCTTCAAAAAGCGGAGAATTTTCGAAAATTTGGCTACCCTAGGCTGCTGAAAACTAACCCTTTGATCCGTGCATCGTGTGGTGGCCAAAGACTTGGTGCCATCGTGTTTGATATCGGCACAGAATGGTGCAGCTGACTCATTTCTGAGAGGGAACCAATTGATCTCTGATCATCGATCGGACCCTTTATCGATTGATCATTGATCAGGACCTTTCGAGCTTTTCGTGGATCCATTGGCCGCAACTTTGGGTGGCGAACGGACATCCCAATCCGTGGCCCCAGTGAAGGTGATCGGCGATGCTAAAACCCGAGTGGAATCTGATCGGACCGATCAAAATGGTGATCTGATCACCTGAAATTTGCGCGGTACCATCCGCTGTCCTCCATCAATGCCAACGTCATGCGCGAGTACACGGGGTTCTGCGTATGTGTTCCGGTCATCGCCTCATTCTGATCGGGATCGGGACAAATCGGGATTCTGATCAATTCGATCTGATCGATCCCTGATCTCCAACCTCGAACAGCCGCTTTTCCCAATGGGTCAGCGCGGTGCCATCTCCGCCCTGGTTCTCCAGCTCCGCCCCTTCCAATTGGATACAGTCAAAGTGCTTCCGCGCCTCCTCGCGAACCCGTTCCGTCACCATCAAATGTACTGCGTGTGGGATCTTAAGATAAAATGGAAGATGATATCCGGTTGATCCGATCAATCAATCAATCTATTGATCAGATCCATGCCGATGATATGCCCACCTTGCCCTCCGCTGTCCACCAGTCTTCTCGGATGATGGTCCTCACCGTAGACGGATCCGGATCGTAGTAGCCGCGTTCCCGATTGAAGGACAAGGGACGGTTGTTGAGAAGATTCCTGAGCATTCGGAAGGTTTGAAATTTTGGAGAAATGGCCAATTTGTATGATTCCGGAAAGTATTTTTGGTTCCGGAAGCGTCTGAATGGTTCCGGATCCATGTTGGGCACCTTTTTGAACGCGGTCGGCCCTGCGCGTCGCGGAAGAAAGCGTAAAGACCAGCGGAGAAGCCCAGGGCGTGCAGGATCTCGTGCTTTACCGTCGACAACAGCACCTCCTGGTCATGCGCATGGGTGGATAATGCGCCTGGGCAGATGTTCACATGGCCCGCGATGGGTCTGTAAAACAAAGAAATGGTAAGATAAGGAGTAAAATTAAAATGACAGGGTACAGAATGGGGAATGTAAAGGTAAATGATAGTGTACAGCAGGAAGAGGGGTGCCAAAAGTCCGCCGAGTCGTACTCACTTAAACGGGTGGTTTACTAGAATACGATGCAATATTGTACAGATGAGATAACGAAAAGACTATCTTATGAAATCATGCGTGATTAGGGATAGTACAACAAAATTAGTCGGTTCCAAGCAGTACTAACCCAGAATATCTCTTAATCAGCATGGTATTGCAACGATTGGACAGTCCCCTCCCGCAGTCCAATCGTTAGTTAAAGAGATTGTGAACAATTAGCCGCTATATGCTCGTCGGCGGCGTAGCTCAATCGGTAGAGCATCCGAGGCCCCATCGGAAGACACTGGCTTCAATCCCGGTCGCCTGCTAGCCTTTTCCTCGGGAAATGGGTGCCTATGGTGGGAAAGCGGTCGCGGATCAGACAATCTCTTGGCATGGGTCCAGCGGTCACTGTATGGTAGTAGGGTAACCACGAAACCGGAGAGTATGTATAGCTGGATTACTCTAATGGAGCTGGCAGGCTAGAATGTGAGCCCGTGGAGTTCGAGCAGTACTAGCCCACCTGTCCAGCTCGGCCTCCTGCTGGCAATGCGCCGCGTAGGCAATGGTCTCGTCGTTGCGGCACCGCTGGGTGTCCACCGCGGACACGTACAGCAGAAAGTCGGCACCAGGGACGCCTGGGCCATCGCCTGGACCCGAAGGCATGCAGGACAGCGGATTGGACTGCAGGCAGAAGTGGCATTGCTGGAGGGGAATGGGACATGGACAAGGGGAAGGACATACCCAATTGGGCCAATTAATCAACGAAAATGTTATGGCCCAATATTGCCACTGATGTTGGCCAATTTGCACTAATTTTGGCCATAAGGTTAAGAAGGGTTTGGGCTCATTTTGTATCCTATTCTTTGTCCCATCATTTGACAACAAGATCATTCATTGGTCCAGGACATATATAAGCTGACATATCCAGCTTGGCCCAATGGCGTCCATCGTTCTTTTAATTCGAAATTCTAACAAATTGGCTCTAATGTAAGTATTTGTATCCATTTGGACAATTACTCTGGCAGGATTTGGATGAACGATAAGGAAAAAATGTACTTTTTGTCAATTCTTGTGATAGAGGGCAAGTTCGGAGGTTTGTCCTTTTTGTGGACCAAAAATCGGCATTGTACTTCTACTGTTTTTTCTGTAATTGGCTCTACCGTACCGTTATATCCCGATGACAGATATGTACAGTACACTCACGTAGAGATGCTCGTCGGGCACTCGGACTTCGCCGCAGTTTGTGGTCGGCTTACAACGGATCACACAGCGCAAAGGGGCGCCGGATTGCTGATCGGAATAATATTGGTTGGCCTCGCACTTTCTGCTCAGACGAATGGGCACATCCGAGGGGCGGACCAGCAGGGCATTCTGATGAAGGGATACGGTAAGGGAAGGGGACCAATGTTTGGGCAAAGGGTAATGACACGAAAGGATACTGTTTGTCGGGATAATGACACGAAAGGATACTGTAATGACACGGTAATGACAGGTAATGACACGAAAGGATACTGTTTGTCGGGATTAGGGTTACGGTAATGGACATGGCAGGGATGCGATGCTTGGGGTAAGGGTTACGGTACGGTAATGAAAAAAAGACCGTAACTGTAAGGCCTGAAAGAGTGTTAAGGTACCCGTTACCGCGGAAATGACTGAGAGAGAGAATATGTACATAATATAAGAGCACGGGTTACGGTGATGGCACAAAAGGGTACTGTAGAAGGGATTAGGGTTATGGTACGAAATGGCTACGATGGTTGGAGTAAAGCGTGTGAAATGGTGAAGTGTGATGGTCTGATGGGTACGGTGTACTCACCTGCCAAAAAGCGATGGCCTGTGGCAACAGCGATGACTGTAAAGGGGTGGTGTACTGTAAAGAGAGTACGGTAGTCCCCAACAAAACCCACGTTGATGTATAGCTGCTTGCCAAGGGGCAACCTGAACCAGACAAAAGTGGAATTATGCAAAAGATTCAGCCGACCAAAACCAATTAAAAGGCAAGTGTGATCATTGAACAAGCTGATCTGACTTGATCCCCTTCCCCGTTCATGTTTGACAGGTTGCAAGACAAATTCAACATAAAAAACCTCGAAAAAATCCGAATAATTTTTCCATAAAATTTCACGATTCTGCCGACAACACACATAATCATTATTAATCAGGGTCCGATTCCTGACTAAACGGCCTTTTTCATATTTTTGGCCATAAATCTTAGATGGCCACCCTGGCTGTGATGCCCTGCCGAACTTACGGTCCGATGCTAGCCGGATCGAAGTGCAAATGGATGCGCAGGGGCCGGAATTGTTGGTCGTTTTCCTGCCGATGGTCGGCATCATCTGCAACATGGCGACGCCGGAAAAAGTGACGATGGTGGCGGGCACGACGCGGATGCCGGAAGGGCGGCGGAGGCGGAGGCCGGGCAGGAAAGCGACGGAGAATCGGAACGCCGAGGACCAACTGATCCGGATCAGGGATCTGAAGCGGAAAGGCGGATAATCAAAGGCAGAAACATGGGAAAAATGCCTGATAAGAGCAGGAAGATGGGGGAGATGGCGTAGATGAAGAGGACCAGACTAGAAAGGCCAGATGGGCCAGGGAGGAGCATAAGAACCAGTAGAAGACCAGGGAAGGACGATTGGAGAGGAAGAAGTTGATCATGGTCACTGATCAGCAGACGCGGAAGAGATCAAAGATCAATAGTAGGATAGATCCGATCCGGAGAAGATCCAGGGATCACGGGCGAAGAAGAGGATGGAGAAGACCCATTTGGAACGGATCGAAATGCTATAAAATTGAATGGATTTGGGATTTTCGGGGTGAACCAATCCGGTGAATGGATCCATGAATCAAGGTCACCCCCCCCCCCCCCNTATGGTCCAATTGGCCATAAAAATATAAAATGACTAATCGGCCATTCATTCGTTCGTTCGGATGATCGAACACTAAAAAATCTATCCAAATTGTCCATTTTTTGCTTTCCATTTTATAATTTTTGCATTTTGCACCTTCCCTTTCCCTCCTCCATTTTCTTCCTCCTTTGCCCTTTGTGTTTGCTCTTCTTCCTTCCTCCTCCTCCTCTTTCATCCATTCATTTTCTTTTCTTCCCTTTTCTTTCTTTGTCACTTTTGGCCAAATGGTGTCCGGCGGGGGAATTTATG
The DNA here is from genome assembly GCA_001026735.1 of Rotylenchulus reniformis. Classification (NCBI taxonomy): domain Eukaryota; kingdom Metazoa; phylum Nematoda; class Chromadorea; order Rhabditida; family Hoplolaimidae; genus Rotylenchulus; species Rotylenchulus reniformis. Next base: position 8,353 of record LDKF01000828.1, on the reverse strand, counting down.
CATCCTCTCCCCTCTCTCTTTCCCCGTCTTTGTTTTGTTGTTTTGGCCCCAAAATTCCCTTCCGCTGGACTGACCATTGGTCAATTTGGCCAAATTGAAAAGGTGCCGGGCACATTGTGGCCAAATGCGATGTGTGTCCATGTCCATCCTCCTTAGTCCTTATCCGCCGATCCTATCCAATTGGTCCGCGCAATGATCCAGACAAGAAAATCCCCAAAAATATGTAAGGATGAAAAGGTAAACTGGAGGAGGCAAATCGAAAAAATGGAAATTCGACGAGACAAATGGCCAAATTGGGGGCGAAATGTTCAATGGCCCAGCTGACTAATTAGCTTTCACGACCCAAAAGTGCTTTTCCCCTTGCCCACCACTCGAACAGATAAAAGGCGAAATTTTGAATGGATGGACCCGGCGGATGGAAGGGCGGGGGATGAGTACCTAAGGGTGGGGAGCTGGGGAGGGGGGCGAAATTGGATTTGGGCAAAGGGGCAAAATGCCAAAGAGCAAAACATTCTCATCGGCGGATAAGGACTAAGGAGGATGGACATGGACACACATCGCATTTGGCCACAATGTGCCCGGCACCTTTTCAATTTGGCCAAATTGACCAATGGTCAGTCCAGCGGAAGGGAATTTTGGGGCCAAAACAACAAAACAAAGACGGGGAAAGAGAGAGGGGAGAGGATGCATAAATTCCCCCGCCGGACACCATTTGGCCAAAAGTGACAAAGAAAGAAAAGGGAAGAAAAGAAAATGAATGGATGAAAGAGGAGGAGGAGGAAGGAAGAAGAGCAAACACAAAGGGCAAAGGAGGAAGAAAATGGAGGAGGGAAAGGGAAGGTGCAAAATGCAAAAATTATAAAATGGAAAGCAAAAAATGGACAATTTGGATAGATTTTTTAGTGTTCGATCATCCGAACGAACGAATGAATGGCCGATTAGTCATTTTATATTTTTATGGCCAATTGGACCATACTGACAGGACAGGATAGCACTGTCTGGCCCCCTTCTGCTGTTGGCCATTTTTTGTGTTTTTATCTGTTCAGATTCTTGCTCTTGCTGCCAGCCGCTGTGAGCGAACGACATAGAAAAAGATAGAGAGAATATGTGGAAAAAATGAGAGAATCGATGAGAGAGCAAGAGACACAGAGAGAGGGAGGAGAGCGCAGACACGCGGACATTACGCCCAACTTATCGCATAAAGCTCACGCAATGTCCATGTCCACCACCATCCCGTCTCTTATTCGCTCAATTCATCCCCATCTTGAGAATGGGAGAGAGAGAGAAGGGAATTGGNGGATGGAAGGGCGGGGGATGAGTACCTAAGGGTGGGGAGCTGGGGAGGGGGGCGAAATTGGATTTGGGCAAAGGGGCAAAATGCCAAAGAGCAAAACATTCTCATCGGCGGATAAGGACTAAGGAGGATGGACATGGACACACATCGCATTTGGCCACAATGTGCCCGGCACCTTTTCAATTTGGCCAAATTGACCAATGGTCAGTCCAGCGGAAGGGAATTTTGGGGCCAAAACAACAAAACAAAGACGGGGAAAGAGAGAGGGGAGAGGATGCATAAATTCCCCCGCCGGACACCATTTGGCCAAAAGTGACAAAGAAAGAAAAGGGAAGAAAAGAAAATGAATGGATGAAAGAGGAGGAGGAGGAAGGAAGAAGAGCAAACACAAAGGGCAAAGGAGGAAGAAAATGGAGGAGGGAAAGGGAAGGTGCAAAATGCAAAAATTATAAAATGGAAAGCAAAAAAATGGACAATTTGGATAGATTTTTTAGTGTTCGATCATCCGAACGAACGAATGAATGGCCGATTAGTCATTTTATATTTTTATGGCCAATTGGACCATATTGACAGGACAGAGAGCAGTGTCTGGCCCCCTTCTGCTGTTGGCCATTTTTTGTGTTTTTATCTGTTCAGATTCTTGCTCTTGCTGCCAGCCGCTGTGAGCGAACGACATAGAAAAAGATAGAGAGAATATGTGGAAAAAATGAGAGAATCGATGAGAGAGCAAGAGACACAGAGAGAGGGAGGAGAGCGCAGACACGCGGACATTACGCCCAACTTATCGCATAAAGCTCACGCAATGTCCATGTCCACCACCATCCCGTCTCTTATTCGCTCAATTCATCCCCATCTTGAGAATGGGAGAGAGAGAGAAGGGAATTGGAAATGAAGAGGAGGAAACGGAAGGGAAAGGGGAGGAGGCGGTGGTCATTTGANGGATGGAAGGGCGGGGGATGAGTACCTAAGGGTGGGGAGCTGGGGAGGGGGGCGAAATTGGATTTGGGCAAAGGGGCAAAATGCCAAAGAGCAAAACATTCTCATCGGCGGATAAGGACTAAGGAGGATGGACATGGACACACATCGCATTTGGCCACAATGTGCCCGGCACCTTTTCAATTTGGCCAAATTGACCAATGGTCAGTCCAGCGGAAGGGAATTTTGGGGCCAAAACAACAAAACAAAGACGGGGAAAGAGAGAGGGGAGAGGATGCATAAATTCCCCCGCCGGACACCATTTGGCCAAAAGTGACAAAGAAAGAAAAGGGAAGAAAAGAAAATGAATGGATGAAAGAGGAGGAGGAGGAAGGAAGAAGAGCAAACACAAAGGGCAAAGGAGGAAGAAAATGGAGGAGGGAAAGGGAAGGTGCAAAATGCAAAAATTATAAAATGGAAAGCAAAAAATGGACAATTTGGATAGATTTTTTAGTGTTCGATCATCCGAACGAACGAATGAATGGCCGATTAGTCATTTTATATTTTTATGGCCAATTGGACCATACTGACAGGACAGGATAGCACTGTCTGGCCCCCTTCTGCTGTTGGCCATTTTTTGTGTTTTTATCTGTTCAGATTCTTGCTCTTGCTGCCAGCCGCTGTGAGCGAACGACATAGAAAAAGATAGAGAGAATATGTGGAAAAAATGAGAGAATCGATGAGAGAGCAAGAGACACAGAGAGAGGGAGGAGAGCGCAGACACGCGGACATTACGCCCAACTTATCGCATAAAGCTCACGCAATGTCCATGTCCACCACCATCCCGTCTCTTATTCGCTCAATTCATCCCCATCTTGAGAATGGGAGAGAGAGAGAAGGGAATTGGAAATGAAGAGGAGGAAACGGAAGGGAAAGGGGAGGAGGCGGTGGTCATTTGATGAGAAGAAGAGCAAAGACCATCCAGATGCAAATGATGGTGGCCAATTCACGGGAAATTGTCATTTAAATTGCCTGAAATTTTATATCCTAAATAATGTTGAGCAACAAAATCCATTATTTTCATTTCTTGGATCCATAATTTCTCTATAAAAATATGTGCAAAAATTGTTTCAATCATAAGTTAAAAGGGATTAATTCAGATGAATGAATAGAATAATTAAGGTTCAGTGTTCATTTGTCTATCACAGTTTTGCGTTCTATCATTCGGTCATATTATGAAGTTGTTGGTGTGTGTACAATGTGGGCCAATCTTATCATGGGCATTGGTCCCTTGGAGTCCATTCACTGGCCAATCTCCTCCTCCGCCATTCCTGACTGTTGCGCCTCGACTAGTCTAAGAGCCTGAAATTGGCATAATACAGAATGATGATGTAAGGATTAAATTTCTGTTTAGGGTTTTCTTCCCCTCCCACCTGTTCCTTGCACAGCTTTCTCAGGTCCTCGTTGTCCTCCTTCATTTCCTCAATGGTCTCCAGGCAACCCCCGTACATTTCCAGCAAATTTTCAAAACGCTCATGCAGCTGGTATAATTGGGCATGAGCTGTGTCCAGCTCGGCTCTCAAATGGTCTGCGGCACTGATGTCGAGCTTATGAGAAAAGGGAATCCAAAATAGAATCAAAGAAGATTCAATTCAAAACCGATCCAAATGAAAAATTCGTAGAGTTAAAAACTTTAAACTTATTTATCAAAACCTAATACATCCCAAGTTGAAGTTAAACTATTTTATCCCTCTAAGACTCACGGAATAGTTGGGACTGTGCTCGCCTGGCAATCCAATCGTCACTGATTGACTGGGACTCGGCGACCCCCTGGCCACTGTCCCTCCCCTTTCTGGCCTCATCATCCTGTTCCTCTCCTGCCATTCCCTTTGCTGCTCCACTGTCCATTCCTTCCTCTTCGCTGTCACTTCGTTTTCCCTTTCCTGGTCCAATATGTTATTGCTTTGCTGCTGTTGACCAGTTGAGAGGGGTCCTGGCCCCAAAGGGTTGTTTCGCTTCTCCATCGCCGATGTAATCAGTTTTTGCTGGAGTTCGCTATTTTTGCGCTGCAATTCTGTCAACTCATCCCTCTGAAAATTTATTTGATTTCTCTGGGGGATTTTAAATTAATATTTTGGCACTTTACCTTCGTCGCAATTTCCGCCTCCAGTTGTTCGACCCGTTGCTCTAGCCTGTTCACCCTCGTCGCGTTTCCCTTTTGTGCTTGGTCCCATTCCTTCTCGAGTCTTTTCAGTCGACTAAAATTGGCAAAATCCTCTTTTTTGATATTTATCTTATTATCCATTTTAAATTGGTGCTGTACTCATTTTGAATTNTCAATGGTTTCCAGGCAACCCCCGTACATTTCCAGCAAATTTTCAAAACGCTCATGCAGCTGGTATAATTGGGCATGAGCTGTGTCCAGCTCGGCTCTCAGATGGTCTGCGGCACTAACATCGAGCTAATAAGAAAAGGGAATCCAAAATAGAATCAAAGAAGATTCAATTCAAAACCGATCCAAATGAAAAATTCGTAGAGTTAAAAACTTTAAACTTATTTATCAAAACCTAATACATCCCAAGTTGAAGTTAAACTATTTTATCCCTCTAAGACTCACGGAATAGTTGGGACTGTGCTCGCCTGGCAATCCAATCGTCACTGATTGACTGGGACTCGGCGACCCCCTGGCCACTGTCCCTCCCCTTTCTGGCCTCATCATCCTGTTCCTCTCCTGCCATTCCCTTTGCTGCTCCACTGTCCATTCCTTCCTCTTCGCTGTCACTTCGTTTTCCCTTTCCTGGTCCAATATGTTATTCCTTTGCTGCTGTTGACCAGTTGAGAGGGGTCCTGGCCCCAAAGGGTTGTTTCGCTTCTCCATCGCCGATGTAATCAGTTTTTGCTGGAGTTCGCTATTTTTGCGCTGCAATTCTGTCAACTCATCCCTCTGAAAATTTATTTGATTTCTCTGGGGGATTTTAAATTAATATTTTGGCACTTTACCTTCGTCGCAATTTCCGCCTCCAGTTGTTCGACCCGTTGCTCTAGCCTGTTCACCCTCGTCGCGTTTCCCTTTTGTGCTTGGTCCCATTCCTTCTCGAGTCTTTTCAGTCGACTAAAATTGGCAAAATCCTCTTTTTTGATATTTATCTTATTATCCATTTTAAATTGGTGCTGTACTCATTTTGAATTTATCTTTCTGGTTTTTTGTATTGTTTTTGTATAATTGTGCTATTCTTTTTACTTTCTAGTACTCAATCTCTGTTTATATTTCGTGAATTATAATAATCCTTTTTTGGTTTTCCTCATTCCTTGTCTTTTTACATTAACCCACCTCTGCAGTTCCGCTCGTTCGCTGAATGCTTTGGCCAACTCCTCCGTCTTCTGGCCACTGTTTTGTTGCTCCTTAATCCGCCATATTTTCCTGATTATTTCCTCTCTTCATTACCTCTTCCAAATTCCTTGTCATTGCCTCCATCTCCGTTTCCTGTCTCCGTTTCTGCTCCTTCAATTGTTCGCTGCTTTGTCTCAAAGAGCGTGCCAGACCCTCCTTCTCCCGTTCCAATGTGAACACCTTTTCCTCCAATGTGCTTATTGTGTTCAACAATGGAGAATTTGCTAAATTCGAAATCGGAAAAATTAACTAATAATAATAAGTGAAATAAAAAAATAAACCATTAGAAATCTCAACAGCAATGTCCCGTTGGGCGTCTTGCAAAGTTTCAACCCTCTAAAAATGCGAATTATCTCCACCTTTAATGACTGATTCTTTTATTCCAAATCAGATTTTAAGAAATTTCACGATTTTTCCTTTCTCACCTGTTCCAGTTCTCGGATCCTTGCATTTGCTGTCGTGTTCTTGGCCCTCTCCGCCTTCAGGTCCTCCGCCATCCCCCGATCTCGCTCGTCTTCCATCCTCTGCTGCGCCTTCCGGTTCATCAGTTTAGTTGACAATTTCTTGTTCTCTTGGTCCAGTTCCTTCAAATATCAAAATTATCCCAAATTTCCAATTATTCCTGCATTTTTCAACTATTTTTCTTACTTCCCTACTCACATCTCTTTCTTTGCTGGCCACTTGTAGTGCCTTCTCCACCCTTTTCAGCTCCGCACTTGTTGCTTCCGCTTTGGTCACCTGCTCGCACAGCTGTTTCTCCAAATTGTCTGCGTGACTTGTAATGTTGTCCAATTCTGTTTGGAGTTGCTCGGCTCTCCGGTCCGATTTCTTTTGCTCTTCTGCAAATATTTCGTAAAAAAGGAATAGGATTTTAAATAAATTTTGGGGGATTTCAAGGCATTATTTATAAAATTATGATTTTTGTTCAAAAAATTAGCGATTAATTGGGAACTTTTTCCCTTTACCTTTCAATTGATCAACCAAATTCTCCTGTTCTTGGAGTTGATGATGTGCTTCTTGTAATTCTTCGATGGCATTGTCCCTTGCCGCCGTGACAACATCCATCTGAGTCAATTGTTGCTTCAATTTTCGGATTTCATTTGCTTGGCGACCACTGTATTCTGATAACTTCTTACCTAAAAAATAAAATTTAAGCCTAAACATAAAATGGTTTCATAGATCCATCATCCATACCCTCCTCCAATAAATCATTGAGTTGTTTTTCCTTTTCCGAAAATTGATTTTGTAGTTTGGTCTCTGCCGCAGTTCTGAACATAAATTTATTAAAAATTCAGCTTCAGCCAAATGGCCAACTTTTGTTTGTTTTTTGTCGCCAAATTTGCATTTGTCGCCTTCAAATTATCGTTCAGCCTCCCCAACTCCTCTATCCTCTGGTCCCTGTGCTTGATCTTCGCGTTCAAAAGTGCAATTTGTTCGCCCATATCCTGTTGCGATTGGACCGTGCCGAGTTTGGCCAACAATTCGGCCGATTGACTCTGTTGGAGTTCCTTCAGCGAAGTTTGGACTTTGGGCGGTTGGACGCTGTGGTTGCTCGTCACAGACCTAAACAATAAAATAATAATCCAAATATGGGATCATTGGCCCACCAGTCGTCCATTTGCCGAATGACTTCAATGTCACTGGAGGCCACAGTTCGCACATCTTCAAATTTGTCCAGCGTTTTTACAGATGAAGGACCCCGCTCTGTGCTTCTGCTTCGCCTGCTGCTAGTTTCGTCCAAATCCTAATTTTTAATTCCTTAAATGAATGATCATTTTTAAATATATTCAACCTGGTCCTTGTCCAAATTGATCAATGAAAGGTCTAAAGCCGAACTCGTTGGAGCTGTGGATGTGCTTTGCCCATTCTGACTGCCATCTTCCTCGTCCGGCGAATGCTAAAATAAATTTTCCTTGTGGGATTATAATTTTCAATTTTGATGACATCTTTTACTGATGATGGCGGGGAGTAATGGAAATGGTGATCGGGCGGCTCTACGTGTGAATCCCGAATTGGATTGGGTTCCGTGTCAACAACGGCCTTAAATGAGGAAAACTATTATATAATGCCGAGGCTAGGATTTTCTATCAGGGGAGTTGAATATGGGGGTGTTGAATATTGCTGACGAGCAGTGTTTTGGCGCGGATTTTTTTGACTAAATTTTGGAGCTATTCATAAGAAATTGTCCATTTTAAATAAAAAAAAAGTTTAATTTTTCCTCTTTAATTCCGCTTTTTCCAACCCATGGGGACTGAGACGGGTGGGGGAGGATTCATAGGATTACCCCTGGCGTCTGGCGTCGCCCAAGAATTCCAAATTCACTGACCATTTCGACATTCGGGTCTGCTACTTCCCAATGCGACTCCGATGAGAGAGAGGGGACATTCAGATCAACATCCAGGAAATCCGATGGTTGTTCCGGGTCGTTTCCTTCTTTCTTGGCCTCTTTAATAATTTCTTCGAATTTTTCGTTGTCCTAAAAAATCTCATTCTGTGCTTCAGCATTGAGACCCAGACCTGGATGGCACTTTTGTAGATGCTCCGTTCGACATCTTCGTCTTCCTCCCGCTCGGTCTCGCCCTCATCCTGCGTTTTCTCCTCCTCTACATCCTCTTCTTCCTCTTCGATATGAAGGGCGGAATCAATGTGCTTTTGGGCCGTTAAAAGTGCGCTTTTTGCAAAATTTGTAAAACCCCCGAATGACATAAAAGATCTAAATTATTAAATTAAAATCCGAATTTGATCAATCGCTG
>LDKF01000827.1:39201-49551 GCA_001026735.1 Rotylenchulus reniformis | reverse complement strand
ATTCATAGTCCCCCGTTTTCTTCCCCGATTCACTTTCTCCCCCGTTTCTTTCCCCGATTCACTATATCGCCCTTTTCCCCGTTTCCTTTCCCCGCTTCACTGTGTCCCCGATTCCGGCTTCCCACTGGGACGGACTGATCTCCGCCTCCGTGCTCGTTCGCCCCGACGAGCACTCCGTGCTGCCCCGGCTCCTCGCCCTCTGGCACTGCTCCCCGCCCCTCCGCCTCCGTGTCTCCCTCCACTTGGTCTGGCTTCGTGCGCCCTTCCAGGACAGTTGCGGCCATCTTTCGGCCCGCCAATCCCTGCCCCGCCACTTTCCCTGTCCTTTGACCAACAAAACTGCCAAAGGTAAGCTGATGTGGACTTTGGGCAGGTGAGCAGTGCCGCAACGGTGGTGCATTGGGGTGTTTTGCCTGTCAAAAAGTGATTTTTTGTGAATTTTCCTCGACTTCTCGCAAGAATTCACCTTTCTGCCTGGGCTGATCAGTGAGCAGAGTGCCACTGCGTTCCTCGAATTTCTGAACTCATTCTGCTTTCTCTCTTTCCCATTTGCTTTTGCTCTTTTTCTTTTGTGTTGGGCTGGGGAAAAAACCAACCAAGTGGATGTGGAACAACCCTTAACCCGTGATGGATCCCTGTTGGACTTGCTGGGACTAAATCGGGAAGTGGAAGGACAATAGAGCAACCAAAATGTTAACACAGCATGTTGTTATAAACACAGAATTTCGCTTAAAATTCAAAAAATTGGCTGATCTCTTCCCGAGGGACTTGAATGTACGCATTTCTGTGAGGAGAGAAGATCCTTTTGGCTTTTGCTCTGCGGATCTCCTTCCTGCTGGTCGGACTTCAATGTCTCCTCCCTCCATCTGTCCTTAGTGCATCATTGTCTCCATTCAGCAAATTCGCCGATTCCTCTTGCGGTGTTCAATTTTCTTGACCAATTCTTTACTTTTCTTCTTTCCCCTGCTCTGATCACTTTGCTCTCTCTCCGATCAACACTCTTTCTCCCTCCTCCCGTCCCTTCCAATTCGCCCATCTGCCCCCATCTTCTGTCAATGTTCGCCAAATTGGCGAACAACAACAAACAGCAACCACTGGGTTTTGAGTATAAATCAACCCCATTGATGATCCCAATTTGATCTCCCCCTCCCCCGTTTCATCAGTTTCATCTTTTATTCCCATCCCTTTGAATCTGATCTACTTTGTGCTCCTTCCCCCAACAAAATGTCCAATTCTCGGCTTCTCCTGCTGGCATCCTTCCTCCTCCTGTTAGTACTTTCTTCTGCTTCCTCTGACGATGATCGGCCAAGGTTTGACTTCCTCCTTGCCCTTCTCCTTGCCTCCTCCCTCGCCCTCCCTGATCTTCTTCCCCCTTACCTTTGCCCCGAATTCTCAGCCGATCAAAGCGATTTGGCGGATGGGGCGGCGGCACTTACCGCTACGGACCCTGCGGATATGGCGGATGCGGGGGAGGCGGGGGCTACGGATATGGCGGCGGATGGAACGGAGGAGGACAGTGGATGAACATGGGCTACGGATACGGCATGAGGCCGGCTGGATGGACACCCTGGAGGACCGGCATGGGCAAATGATCGGTGGTCACTGATCAGTGGAGCTGGATCTCGGACTAATCAAATGGATGGTCGATCCATATTTCTGGATTTCGGAGTGGTCCATTGATGATTTATTGATCCATCAATTCTCTGTGACTATTTTTGCTTTTCTGTCAAGCACAATAAACCCTCGGATTCCCATCGATATGAGTGTGATGGATGAGTGACTAAATTCCATGGGAACAATCCCTTCTCTCCCATTTTCCCCCGATTCCCTTCTTTTTACCATTTTCTTGTTAAGTGTTGGCCGGCGCCCTTCCCTGGCCTCCCCTGCGCTACCCCATCAACACCCTTCGAAACATTGCCCGATTGGGTGCCCCGCCGATCAGTCATGTCCATCTGGTGGCCGATGTGGAGAATGTGTTCTCTGTCAATTTCGGTACGATGGTGGCCGAATATGTGGAGGCAATGGTGGCCAATGGAGGGGCGGAGAAGGTGGCATATGTGATAAGGTAATCGGAAAGTAGAAGATGGTGCTCACAATCAGTCAGAAGTGGTGGTGTTTGAAAAGGGTGATCATGATCTGATCAATTGGCTTTTGTAAAAAGATATACATAAGAGTGCTTTTGCATTTTCTGGTGTTAAAAAGATCAAAGGTCATATGTAGATATCCTGGTGAGAAGGATTAATTATTGGATATGGGCAATCTGTTGGTGGAATCTCCTCTCCATTCCTCAAATTTAGAATTGTGGAAAAATTTGGAATTGGGTGGAATAAAAACGAAAGCTTCACAAGCGTCAACCCTCGTTCATCATTTTTTGATTAATTCAGACGATTCGAAGTGGCGGACGAGGTGGATCAACTCCCTCTATCGGTGGAACAACTTTGGACATTGACCCAACAAAAGTTGTAAGGATGTCCCGATCGGCAGCAGGGGATTTGCTTCCCTCCCTTCTCCAGGACATTTCCCTTCCACCATCGCCATTTCCCGGCCGGCCACCACATTCCCGGATTGGCCCTGTGGTTCAACCAGTCTCTTTCCAGCCAGAAAGTGTCGGATTTGGGCCGTGTCGATTTTATGTGAGCAATCCAATGATCAGAATAATCGATTGATCAGATCATTCTTTGGGAAGCAATGCCGCCTTTGAGCCTCAGCTGATCATGCCGGCCAGTGCCCCATTACACTTTGAGGATGTGCCGGCCCGGCTCTATGATCACCAAGTGCTGGTAATTCAGCTGATTGTGAATGATGAGGATTAGAGGATAAATGTTGAGAAGTAGAGGATAAAGATTTTCCGAATTGGTCTTGTGCGGTTCCCCAAAAGGTCCTTTGTCCCAATTTTCCAATGCATTTTTTATTTTTCGATTCCTCTCCATGTTCCCCAAATTCCCTAAATGCCCCCCTCCCTCTTCCCCTTAAGATCCACGAATTGTGCCGCTCGGGCTTCCAGCTCCGACTTCTCTCCAACGTGTTCAATGTTCATCGGGGCGTGCGTAAGGAATTATCAGAAGAGCAGAGGCTGATCAAGAGAATTTTGGCCCGGCAAAGCTGGAGACTGATCAGAGAGTTCCGTGCATATTTGGAGCGAAAATATGGCCAAGAGGGAGGGGGAAGAGAGAGGCGAAGGAGATGTCCGACATTTTGGCCATAAAATGGCCAATAAATGACAGACAGACAAACAAACAAACAATTGGGGACAAAGGAAGTGACTGAATGGGAGGACCATAAACTGGACGAGAGTGAAAGGATACGATGATGAGCTGTTGGTCGTCTGTGACCATCAACGCCATTATCATAATGTCATTATCAGACTACATATACATAAACCATTTTTTAGTGATGGAATATTTTCGCACATATAAAGGTGCCTTTGAGCTGATCACTTCCGTCCCTTCTTTATCTGATCACTTCCGTCCCTTCTTTATCTGATCACTTCCGTCCCTTCTTTATCTGATCATTTCTTGATCACCTCCGTCCTTTCTTTCCCCGTGTCTTCCAAATGCCTTCCGGCCCAAATTGCCTTTCTCCCCCCGGCATCCCCCTCCTCCGCCTCCTCTGCCTCCTCATCCTGCTGATGGATCTCGGCCTGTGTTTCCTTCCACTTCCATCATCCTCTGCTGCTGATCAGCCGAATGCACTCAATCCCCTTCCCCCACCATCATCTCATTCTTCCTCCTCTGTTGCTGATGAGTGTGGGCGTCCCGAGCTGGACCTTCTGCCCCCTCCGGATGCCCAATTGGTTCGTCCTCGTCCTCCTCCCTCTCCGTTTCCCCTTCTTTTTTCTCTTCTTTCTTTGCTCTTCTTCCTCTCCTTTTCCCCCATTCCTTTTCTTTCCTTTTACTCTTTTCCTTCCTTTTCTAATAAGGTCTACCGTGGTGCGGATGTTGTGCTTGACTCGTACTTGCCGTGGATGGCCTTTGTGCTGGGTCCGGCCATCTGCACGGCCACAATTGTCAGCCGAAACTTTGTGCTCAGTGCTGGACACTGCGTAAATGCTGGCAGCGGAAAGGCATTTCCGGCAAAGTATGGCATTTTATGGCCAATTACAATGGAAAATCGAGGGATACAAAGGCCAATGGGCCAAATGACCACTGGGAAAGTAATGGTGAAATGCCTCCCCCACCCTCTGCTGTCCTTGCAGTTCCGTCACTGTCTATGCCGGCTCCGCCAACTTGAGCAGCGCTATTCCGCTGGCGGTGGAGCGGGTCGTGTTGCGGAGTGAGTACGCGGACAGACATGACGACCAAATCGGATCCGTGACCATGGCGGACATGGCTCTGCTAAAGGTGCCCTAAGGGTACTTTTCTGGTCCGAAGTGTTCAATGACTTACTTAGCTGGCTGTCCCGTTGAACTTCACGGAAACACTTCGTCCGATTTGTCTGTCAGGAGATGTGCCAAATGGGGGAGAAGTGCTGGTGGCCGGTTGGGGCAACACCAAACGTGAGTGGGTCCGAATTTTGTGAATTTAGATTCCATGATCAGTCGACCCTATCATCTTTATTACAATTATAATAAATATAAATACTATTTATTACAATTTAATAAATTCTAATAGGCCCAATGATCACTGACCGGGAATTAAGACTAACATGTAGAACTAAATTTGAAGTGCGGATCACGGGTCTTTCCCGTTTTCAGCACATTGCGAAACTTCGATCATCTGGAGGCTGACCCATCCGAAGATCCCGGAAAGGCTCCAATTCGGCCGGGAACGGGTGCTGCCCAGCGGGGAATGCGTGGACTTGGAACTTCGATGGCTGCTCGGAGAATTGGAGAAGACAAGTCAAAATGATCAAAGACTGATCAATGATCAACCAGATCGAAGATCAGTTTGTTAAGATGGAAGTGAGGCCAGCGGAGCCAACGGACCGGTGGCGCCGAATCAACGCGAGTTGAGGCGGCGGATAGCGGCGAAGATGACGGACAAAATCTGTGTGATCGGCGACAAGGAGCCGAATACGGTGGTGGAAAGTGTGAGTGAGACTGTAGATGTACGGTGGACAGTAGGGGTAGCTGCATTTAGAGTAGGGGTAGGGCAGCAGCAAAGCAAAAGTTGTAAATTGAGTCTGATAGGGGTGAGTCAATGATCGGAAAAGGGACTCAAAAAAAGGACTCAAACGACCTTCACCGCCCCAATTATGGAAATTTCCCGAGTGGAAATGTGAATTTCTCTTCATCACCAGCCGCCTTAATTTGTTGGCATTTTTCACACTGAAAATTTCGGATATTTATGTTTTTCCTCATAGATTTCTTCAAAAACCTTTCCTCCTTTTGAAGGGCGACAGTGGCGGTCCCTTGCTGAAATCGCTGGGCCAAGGACGGTGGGCCCAGGTGGGAACACTCACCGGTGGCCCTTGTCATGCCAAGGAGGCACCGTTGCATGGTAAGAACCGAATTCGGAGGTGGGTGGACCGAGTGAGTCCCATTTTCCAGATTATTACACCAAAATTGACTGCGAATGGATTGCCATCCAAACGGAGGAAGAGGTGCAATGTCAGTGATCGGAAAATGATCGTGGGGGGGGGCACAGATAGTTTGATCATCGGGGGAATACATTTCGCCTTTCCGTTTTTCTGAAAGATCTTTTGGATAAATTCCACATTCACCCAAAGTGCCCAAACAATTGGCCAATCATCGCTCGTCTGCCATCGGTTCAACTTGTTCACAAGTACGACCTCCGGTCGCCCCAAGGCTTCGACTCGTCCCTGAACCTTCCGTTCGTTCTGCTCTCCGTTCCTCCCCTTCTCCCTATCCTCTTCCCTCACTTTCGCGACTCCTTCTTCAGCTTCAACTTTAGCTCGAACATCTGGACCAGGTTGTGCCACATCTGGGTCTGTTCCGCCAACTCTGCTCGTCCTGCCAGACTCGCCAGCTCCCGGTGCAGCGATGTCGTCTGTTGGGTGCATTCGTTGCGTTGGCGCTAAAGGGAACAATTCTTATCTTAACTCTCTCACACGACCTCATAGCCTCAATGTGATGCCTGAAGGAAGCGGGTTGCCTGAAGGAAGCGGGTGTGGTAGGAAGTGGGATAAAGGAAGGACCAATGAAAAGTGCATCCGTAGCTCAGTGGGTTAGAGCATCCCACGATAAGGGAGGGTCGCGGGTTCAAGTCCCGTCGGGTGCCGAACTTTTTATGTCCTATTCAACAGCGCCACCCTTTCCCCCATCCCCCGCCCCATAAAAAAAGATCATGCAAAATCAATAAACTGTACTGTAATTCTGACAAGTGAGTTCGAGTTTGGTGTAGGAGCCACCCAGATATCCAACAAAATATCGAGTATCAAAACATCTTGGCCATGTGGACAGGAATAGTTATTCCTTTTCTAGAGAATGATCAGTTTCCAAATGTTCTCTCGATTCGCTTGTAATTTCCCCATTTCAGCTCACACTTTTGGGATTTTAAGTGTTTGATCCATGTGCGGAGTTTGTGGTGATCCTTGTCACTTTCACCTCCAACTGCTGGAAGGCGTACTCGGCCTGCTCCGGGCTGGCGCTGTTCTCCGCCAGCCATTTGTGTTTCTGCACCTCGGCGTTGTACCTCTCCAGTTCGCTCCTTGCTTCCGCCAACTTTCGCTCAATCTCGACAATTCCCTGATTTTGGGCCAATTATTTTTCCTCTAACTGCCTTCTCCCTCCCCCACCTCTCCGGTTTCCGCACTCTCTCGTCGATTCTCATCCTCCAGTGAATCAATCTCTGCCTTCAGTGCATAATATCGCTCGTTTTTCTCCTTTATGGCACAAATTTGTTTCTTTTCAGCTTCCGTTCACCTCTGCCCACTCCAATTGTATATCACTCCTTCCCCGATCAGTCCCTGGTGTCACCTTGTTTTCCGCGTGGAATGTGTCGATTTCGGTGTTCAGCCTGGCCATCTCGCTCCTCCTCTCGTTGATCTGCTCGTTGATCTGCTCCACCATCTGTTTCAGCCTCTGCACATCGGTCGACACTGGTTTCGCCGTTTTCGGCCTCTGATTCACACTGCCGATCGACTGCTCGTCCAGCTGCTCAATGACTCCTCGTCCTTCGGCTTGCTGACAGCGTATGGAAGTATGGATGGCATTGTTAAGATCAAGTCACTCTAAGACCCCCTGTTTAAGACAACTTAATCTTATCAAATCTTAACAGGATTATACCCTCCTAGCATGTCCTATAGGCAGGATTTCTATCCCTTGTCCCATCCTTGATTCATTTTGTCCTTTTTGACTCGGACTCCCGTGCGTGATCCCCTCCTCTTTTGACTCGAACTCCCGTGCTTTTTTGACTCGGACTCCCGTGCGTGATCCCCTCCCTGCCTCTCCGTCGATCCCTCACATTTGCCTCCTTAAGCTGCTCAAAGCGTTCCTCCAGCAATTCCAGGGTCCGTTCCAGAATTTGTTGTTCCGCCTTGAGCTGTTCCATCTCCGCTTTTCGCCTTTTGTACGCGTTGCTTTTGTTGCGCAATTTGTTCAGTAACATGCGGTACTGAACCGTGGTGATCACCTCGTCCTTGCCCGTCCGTTCACTTAATTCTCGTCTCCTGGTGGCCACCAATGTCTCGGTGTTGTCCATCTCTTGCCTGGAAGTGATCAAACCATCCGATCAGTCCGGATCAGTTTGTTCTTCTCCGCTTGCAATGTAATCCATCCACCCACCCCTTTTATCTTCCTAATTAAGCTCTTTTCAGACTCACTTCTTCTAACTCTCACCCGATCAATATCTGATCAGTTTGCTTTCATCTTTCAATTGACCCCCCCTTGGTGCTTCTGCCTGACTTTGTCTGCTGCAACACATCCGCCACATTGGCCTTCTTGCGCTGCACATTTGCGGCTTGATGTCGGTACACCACCAGCTTGTCCTCAGATGCCTCGTCCCGCCGATCCCTTTGCAGTGCCAATTCCATGCATTCGCTGTTCAAGTGTTCAATCTGCAAATTGTTCTCATTTTCTTCGAACTTGGAATTCCTATCTCCCTCCCCCTCCCACCCCCCTCCCACCTGCTCCTTCAGCTTGTCCACATCCGCCTTTGTTGCGTTCCGTTGTGCCAAAATGCGCTGGACTACCTCCAGGTTGTTGTGCTGCGCTTTGATGTCCTGCTCCAACTTCTGGTTCAACAAGTACTTGTTCACCTCCATTTCTCGCTAGATTCCACCAGTTCGGATCAATCCTCTTCCCCGCCCCCTCCCCTAATTGATCATGATCACTTTCATTCGCTGAATCACTGCCCTGGGGTCCGCCCCTTCGCGACGTCGTTCCTCCTCCGCAAGTGCACGTTCCAACCGATGCACTCGCTGATCTGCATGGCCAATCTAAAAAAGTGATTGAGCTCTTATGTGAAAAAAGAAAATCGAACAATGAATAAAAGAAACAAAAATATTTCGTAAATAATTGATGGACGTGGAAGTGTATCGAAAGATAATCAGGTTGATGAAGGTACAAAATGGGGTAGGCACAAGTTAATACGAATAGATAACGGTAAAAGAGTACGGCCTCCCCC
Source organism: Rotylenchulus reniformis (assembly GCA_001026735.1). Lineage (NCBI taxonomy): Eukaryota > Metazoa > Nematoda > Chromadorea > Rhabditida > Hoplolaimidae > Rotylenchulus > Rotylenchulus reniformis. The sequence continues at coordinate 41,026 of LDKF01000827.1, read as the reverse complement.
TACCACATGCCCTCCCCCTGCTGCCAAATTACCGCCTTCTGCTGGTCCTGCCTCTGCAACTGCAATTCCTGGTTGCGCTCCAGCTCTGTGCGCAATCTGGCTGAAATTGGGCAGTTCAATCCCCCTCACATGCTGATATGCCCCTCCTGCCAATGCCAACCTGCCATCTCCAGCAGATTGGCCAGATCCGGCCTCCGGGCCACCAGTCTCCGTTTGCATCGTTCGATCTTTCGCTGGAGCTGTTCCCGCTCTTCCTCCATGGCCTTCACATCGTTGCGGACATCCACCGCCCGCACCACATCCACCCGGGTGTCTACGTTTTGGGCGTGCAATATCTGTGTGCAATTACGATTTCAATTTTTGTGGCCAATCCCCCTCTCCTCATTAGGCCACCGTCACATTTAAGTTACCATATTCTTCATTTCTTTCTTCACTCAGAATTTTCTCCCTCTGTCCCATCCACCATGTCGTCTTCCCCTGCTATTTGGCTGTTTTCGCTTTTTCCTTCTACCGTGTCGCGTGTCCACTTACGATAAAAATAATAGCACGTGATAAACGCTTTGAACTAGCCTTTTTTTGAAGCGAATTCCTTCTTACAAAATAGTACAGAAAAGTGGATAATTGGAAGGAAAAAGAAACAAACAGCAATAATTTAACATGGAATGTTGACGCGTCATAAAATCGAGGAGCTAAAAAAGAATTAGGAATTATCAGGGTTATTTACGCTGATTATACCCTTCTCCTCTTCTAACTCCCATCCCTACCGTATCTGTTCATTTCCCTCTTCTCTCTCTTCTCCTACAGTATCCGCCCTCGCCCCTTTGACTCGCCTTGAATTCCTCCATTTTCTGGTCCACCGCGTTCATCAGCCGTACCACTTCCGGCGATTGGTCCTCCAGTGGCACTTCAATCCGTGTCAAAAAGGACGCCAAATAGACACGTTCCTTGAGCCGATCCACGTTGGTGAAGATCCATTCCAGGATGGGGTACACCGCGGTTTTGTGCCCCTCCAATAGGTCCATTCTCCACTTCTGACTAAACCGACCATCGATGGTTAAACCCAAAGAAAGAGGTTAAAGCGGTGAAGAAGCTGAACGAAGATTGCTAAAAGCACTCTTTAGCTCAGGCAGTGGAAGAGACGCCCATGGAGATTGGGTTTAATTCAGTTCCATACATAGAGTTACACTATTTGATTCAACCAAACAATCGATCCCATCATTTCGAATTCATTCTATCTGATTATTCTATTGCTCCGCATTCCTGGGACTCATCATAACCCACCCGGAATTGGACTTACCCATGGGGGTCGACCTTAATTTTGGCTCTGGCCCCTCCTCCCCACCCTTTGACCAACATTTGGTCGATGTCCCGTGGCGGCGGATATTTCAGCACTCGGAGGGCCGAGAGAATGCGCATTGCTAAAAAAAGTTTCATCGGCTGTCACAATAACAACCATTGGCAACCGGGTGCACCGGTTTTCACCGCCGCACTAGAAAAATGATCATAACTTTTTTCATGTAAAACACAGAGAAATGAGTTTGGTGTCAAAAGTTAGCCCTAAATGTCTGCTATAAACTTGCAGAAAGAATTATTCTGTATGGCCAAGAAGAAAAAAAAGTTATGGCCAGACCATGGCCAAAACCACGACTTTATGGCTTAACTTGGCCACAACTTTTTTTCTACTTGGTAAAATCGGTTAATTGTTCTTGCAAGTTTATAGCAGACATTTAGGGCTATCTTTTGACACCAAACTCATTTCTCTGTGTTTTACATGAAAAAAGTTATGATCATTTTTCTAGTGCGGCGGTGAAAAACGCGGCGGTGA